>PVKP010003522.1:0-107849 GCA_004027715.1 Plecturocebus donacophilus | reverse complement strand
GCGGCATCCACTCGCTCTCTGAGCTTTCACTGGGAGCTACAATCCTGAGCTGCTGCTACTCAGCCATCTTGGATCTCTCTCCGCCTGGTGATGAAGTTTTTCTGTTTCTTAGTTTTCCTTTGGCGGACGTCCCTTCACCACAGAGCCGGACCTTCCCGGGTTCTCTGTGCTTGCTGTGAAACTCTCAGTCCTCAGCGCTTCCAATTGCTGTTTTCCTTGTGGGGATGGGACCAGCCGAGCCCGTCCGTCCCATATACTCTGCACTGGGAAGCGCCGCTCTGGGGCACCGGCAAAACAGCCGCGCCGGCCAAAAGAGTCGCGCTGGTGAACCGTGTGGCTCCTCTGCCGGCAATCTCCCAGTCTGTGGGCAACAAAAATTTGTCGGAAAGTGCGGTGTCCACTCGTTCTCTGCACTTTCACTGGGAGCTACATTCCTGTGCTGTTGCTAATCGGCCATCTTGGATCTCTCTCACAAGACAGCTTTTGATATATAAAGTGCCCATTCTTTTTTAATTAAAAAAATACGATCAGAAAAGATAACTATTGAGTGACAGACTTAATATCTGGGTGATGAAATAATCTGTACAACAAACCACTGTGATATGAGTTTACCTATGTACAAACCTTTACATGTACCCCTAAACCTAAAAGTTAAAAGAAAATAATTATAGTTTATATTTCCTCTATCTCAAGAAGATAATTTTTATTTTATAATTTTTTAATATTCATTCTAATTTGTGGCTAGAGAACATGCACTGTATCATTTCTTCTTTTTGAAATTTACTGTTTTAAAATTTTCTTTGTGAACAAGCATATGATTGATTTTTGTGAATGTTCTTGGGAAAAGAATAGTTGTATTTTCTATTATAGGATACTAAGTTCTATTTAAAACTATTTTATCAAGGTAATTGAGGGTTTAATTAAAATCCTCCATAGCCTTGTTACTATTATTAGTCTATTCAGTACATCAAAATTTAAGAAACACATATTAAAGCCTCCTAATAAAATTATAGTTTTATGAAAATCTTGCATTTAAAAAAAGTTTTTGCCTTATGTAGTTTGCTACTAAACTGTTTGATGTATCGAGATTTATAACAATTATATCTTCTTCTTCTTTTTTTTTTGAGACGTTGTTTCACTCTTGTTGCCCAGGCCGGAGTGCAATCTCGGCTCACTGCAACCTCTACCTCCTGGGTTCAAGCGACTCTCCTGCCTCAGCCTCCCAAGTAGCTGGGATTACAGGCATGTGCCACCACGCCTGGCTAATTTCCCCATGTTGGCCAGGCTGGTCTCGAACTCCTGACCTCAGGTGATGAACCCACTTTGGCCTCCCAAAGTGCTGGGATTACAGGTATGAGCCACTGTGTCCAGCCCAATTATGTCTTTTTCATTTGGCTTTTTATCATTATAAAACAGTATTTGGGAACATACATTTCTCCCTTATCTTTCATTCTAATCTACCATTGCCTGATAGATCTCAATGGCCTAATCTGCACAGATGGTGACAGAATCCCCGTAATATCAGTTAGTATGGGCTAGGTTATGCTACAGTAACAATGATCACCCAACTCAGTGGCTTACAACAATAGAGATGTATTTCTCCTCACACCACACAGGCCACTGAGGGTCTCAGCAACAACCAATGACACAGTCTTTCTCTGAAACACTGTTGCTTATCCTGGCAGAGGAGCAGAGAGCATAACTTCAGCTAGAACTAATACACATTAGTTTTATTCAGATTTCATTGGCCAAAATTAATGTTCACATGATCTTGCTTCACTAGAGCAAGAGAGGGAAATCCTTTTACAAGGCGAGTTACTGAATATTTATGAGTTATACAGTTTATGATACACACACTGATGTATGCAGACAATAGAAAAATTATAGTTATATAGGGGTATTTAATAGCTTGAAGAAAGTAAACCAAGACACCCAACCCTCTCCCCACCCCCCAAAAAACCCCAGAATAGCTGACTCTTGCTATCAGTGGAATTAAATGGCTTCTCCTGGAGCTACTTTTCTCCTTCTACACCAGGGTCTACTGCCCAGGGCCCTTTAGGTAGCATTGCAGTGAACATTCTTCTCCCCAAATTAGACAGAAGTAGGACTCTTTTGAGACTGCTGGCTCTTTGATCCTTCTCTGACATAGTACTGCAGGCTTACAGATGTGTTCCTTTGCCTGTATCATAATATTTTACATCATCCGCTCAAGAACCCACAGCTTCAGGCTGGACATTGTGGCTCATGCCTGTGATCTCAGCACTTACGGAGGCAGAGGCAGGAGGACTGCTTGAGCCAAGGAGTTCCAGACCAGCTGGGCAACATAGCAAGACCTCATCTCTACAAATAACAATTGAAAAGAAATTAGCTGGGCACAGTGGCATACCCCTGCAGTTCCAGCTACTAAGGAGGCTGAAACAGGTGGACTGCTGGAGCCCAGAGGGTTGAGGTTGCAGTGAGCTGTGACTGAGCTACTGCACTTCAACCTGGGTGACACAGCGAGACCCTGGCTCAAAACAAAACAAAACCCAAAACCTTAGATTAAGATCCCTTTCAGGATCAAGCCTTTCTCTTAAAGAGAGAGGTAGTCAAGGGTGTTTGTCTACAAAACACTCGAGCTCAACCTTCAGTTCTTCATCATTTCCTCTTGGCTTCTTTCTCTAAGTCAAGAATTTCTCTAAAACTCAACCTAGCCTTCACATCTCTGGTATTCACCACCACTATGTGTGTCTGGAGGTCTCATCTGTCTTGCAGCATGATCACCATATTTCCTTTACCATCATTGTAATCATTGCTGCTGCTCACCCTTATCTGGTTCTGTTTCTCTTTTGGACACTTGGTAGGACTGCACTTTCTGGCTTCCTTAAGGTTGGTTCTGTGTTGAGTTCTGACATGGATTGTGAGTAGAAGTGATGTCTGTCTTTTCCGGACTATTATTAGTGTGAGATCCTTTAGAGTTCTCTTTTTCCCTTTTGGAAAAATACATTGATGTTTTTGGGTTTTTAATGTTGCCTAACTAGCCTATTGTGACTGAAACATATGCTTTTTAAGTATCCAAAATGTACATGACAGATTAAAGACACTTATAACCTTTGATATGCCTTTAGACACCTAGAGAGTACAAAATGCTCCACAACACTTGAGATACAAATGTACTCAAAGCACTCTTATCTTGCTAAGTCAAAATTAAATTGGCTCAAGCACCAGATGCCATTTAAGTGGAAGTTTAGAGTCATTCTATTAGGTGATTGCCACTTACCCTACCTGCTTTTTCTGTGTAGTCCACAAACCTTCTGCATCAGAATCACCTGGGGTATTTGTTAAAAACACAGGTTCTCCTGGTACCTCTTAAATGAGAATATCTGGCAGCAGAAATCAACATACCCCACCCCCCAGACATCCTTATGCATACTTCACAGATGATCTTTCTGTCTGAAATTGCCTTGCCCTACTTTGCATGTCTGATTCTCATATGACTTTTAGACAACACAATTCAAAAGTACTTTCTGCAATAATAGAAATGTTGTATACATGCACTGTCCAAAAAGTAGCTATTGTGGCTATTGACAATTTTTCTTTTTTTTTAAGATGGGGTCTCCTCTGTTGGTTGGGCTGGAGTACAGTGGTGAGATCTTGGCTTACTGCAGCTTCAAACTCCTGGACTCAAGTGATTCTTCCGCCTCAGCCTCCCAAGTAGCTTAGAGTAGAGGCACACACTACTGCACCCTGCTATTTTTTAATGTATTTTTTCAGATATGGGGTCTATTTTGCCAGGCTGGTCTCAAACTCCTGGACTCAAGCAATCCTATGGCCTCAGCTTCTCAAAGTGCTGGGATTACATGTGTGAGCCACAGTGCCTGCCCACTGTTGACTTCTTGAAATGTGGCTAGTGTGACCAAGAAACTGAATTTTTAATTTAAATTAAAATAGCCTAAAGTGGCATGTTCTGAGGTGGTATATTGACCACCTAAATAAAATAAAATAAAATAAATTAAATTAAATTAAATAGCCACATGTGACTAAAGGCTACCATACTGGACAGTGCAATTCTAGACTGCTAGTTCCTTTAGATTAGAAACTGTATCTTCCATCTCTGTATCCCCTCTGTGCCTGGCACAAAGTAACCAAGTAAATGAAAATTGAAGTAGGAAATAGTCTAGGCTATTTTTGTTGTTGTTGTTTGGTTTGGTTTGGTTCAGGGTCTATTAAACAAAAAATACAAAAACAGGACTACAAAATTTATAGTATATTTGAAATGTTTATATTTACAAAACAGCTTTACTGTCTGATTCTCAAGATAATTACAGTACTAAAATATTAAATCAGACACATTGGTGTTGATGACAATGCCTAAGAATAGTCATAGTACTCAGTTACATTTCTGCCTTCAGCTTAGCAAATATAAAAGATGTATTAAGACAACAATGAATCTGCTTTAGAATCTTCCATGTGCCTTCAGTTAAAGAAAGTATGTGGAAATGGATACATTAGTGAATACTATCAGATCATTAATATTTGAAATAAAAGAGTTTAAAACAACGAATAGGATTTAGATTAGATATATAGAGAGCTAATCCTTCAAATTCCAGCGTATTAGAAGAGAATACTGAGTGAGATTATGAGAAAATGATTTGATTGGAAAACCTGGGACTTGAAGCTTTCCACTTATGCTTCTCAACTATTATTTCACCTATCCATCCCCCTCGGGGTGGGAGGGGGAAAGCTAAGTTAAAAGAATGACATGCTGCAGAGTTGCAATAACATTAAAAGACAATTCATTGTTTTAGCTCTATTTATTTTATGTGAAACGCTGGAGAACTCATAAACAAGGTATATTCTTATCAGCATAGAAGGGTGTATAAGTTGTTGTTGTTTTTTGGGAAGACTTGCTGTGTCTCCCAGGCTGGAATGCAATGGCACAATCTCAGCTCACTGCAACATCTGCCTCCCAGGCTCAAACAATTCTCATGCCTCAGCCTCCCAAGTAGTTGGGATTACAGATACACACCATCATGCCTAGCTAATTTTTGTACTTTTGAGAGGGGGTTTTACCCTGTTGGCCAGGCTGGTCCCAAGCTCTTGGCCTCTAGTTGATCTGTCTGCCTCGGCCTCCCAAAGTGCTGCAATTACAGGTGTGAGGCACTGTGCCTGGCCAGGTGTGTAAGTTTTAGATCTTGCCTGAAGTGAGGGCAAGGGACTAGGAATAAGATAGTTATTGTAAGCATATTTACCATTCATTTTTCTAGTTTTTTCACAAACAACTTGCAGTGGCTAGTGAAATTATAAAGAGAATGTAGAAAATTATAGATAAAGCAGATAAGGAGAAAACCCAAATTGAGTACAAGGTTCAGTACAAGTAGCAAACAAATTAGAATGCAGATATACAGAACATAGGTTTCTACTCAGGCACTAAAATTGAGCCACACATTAGACTCGGAGCTTCATGGAAGCTAAGGCGAAAAGGCACACATACCCAGTTACAATTTACTTACCGTAAGCAAGACACATCAGTTATTCAAGAGTAGCCAAGCATTTAATGATACCTGGCTCTGAAAGAAAATTCTCGTGTGATCAACTACATAATAACAATCCTATAGTAAATGCTGTAGGAGCTTAGAAAATGATACCCCAATATATTGCACTTTGAAGTGCTAAAGCAGCAGCTTTAAAGTCTGACACCCCTTCACCCACACCCCATTTCCAATCTTCTCTCTCCTAAAGCTCAGGATGAGGCTCTTCTCTAAAGTTCTCTTATATACCTATAAATTGGATCCATCAAAGAGGAACACGATTGCCTTTGATCCCCTCCCTGAAATTTCATTAACTAGAGACTAAATCTCATATTAGAGGAAGACACTGAAAATTAAACACCACATGCAGAGCCCAAACTTTGTCCCTTCTCCCATCCTACTCAATTCCCAAAGAGAATCATCTACTAACCGTTGCCTGAGCTTTGGGCCCATTTATTCCTCCTAAAAACAACTTACTGTCCCTTAAAATGACCACATCTCCCCCATCTCTCCTTCTCTTCTGAAGAAGGGAATATAAGTATCTGGACCTCATTTTGTTATTGGATAATCATTCTACTGTGATTCCCCTGTGCTTATGCATATTAATAAATTTGTATACCGTTTTCTCCTAATCTGCATATTGTCAGTTCATTTTCAGCAAATCTTCAGAGGGCAGAGGGGAAGCTCTGCCTGTTTGCCCACACGATGCACTGGTGGGCTCTGTGAAGTTGTCTCTTTCAGAATTGTTTAACATATGCAGAAGACAATACTCAAAATACAAGCCATGAAAACACTCCTGGTAGTGGATGAGGAAGGTTTCTGTGTGTGTGCTCAGGACAATATGGTCATGTATGCAATGTCCTGATGAACCAGCTAATATTGTGTGGCTGACTAAAGGCAGATATATATCGTTTGGAATTCAGTAATCTAATCAGCAGATGGTAGAGGGCTGACAGCCTTTTGTGAAGAGTGAGTCACCCCATTAAGATTCTCACCTAAATACGAACATTCCTCTCCGTATGGTAGTGAATAGAGGGAGCCCCTGCAGGCAATCCAGAATTTTCCTTAAAAAACAACTCTTCAAAAATAAGAAAAAAATAAGTGTTCAAGACCATCAAATTCCATCCAATAGAGCAAGAGGTCTGCAAACTCACAGACAACTCATGTTTTTCTTCCTTTTAAAAAAATTCCCATTAGTTACCATTATTTAGAGGTCAACAGATTTTAAAACTGGCAACTTTGGATGCTCATACCACAGGGCAAATCTGCTGGGCTGAGTACAGAGTACTTACCCACCTGCCAGGACCATTTAGCATTAGAACACTCTGTTGGAGAATGATCACAATTTGGACTGAAATTTTTCAAAGGAATGATCAGTTGCTTACTTGACTATAGGAAAATATGACTAATGCTCCCATAAAATGTATGGCTTTTAGTAAAGTAGCTGACCAGTAAATCTACCTGGAAGAATTACTTGCAAAACATACCCTTAAGTAAATAAATCAATCTGGTATTTAGTTACTGGATCTAAGCCAATTAAATTTGAGGACATGTGCCAAAAAAATTATTTCAGTTTTGGAACAGGTGATCTTGATCCATTCTTTCTGACAAATGGTGACCAACAAGGTCAGCTATTAAGTTTATTATCATAAGATATCATCAGCATATAGGAAGATAATAAGGTTTCTTATTTCTAAAGCAAGGGAGAATGTGTCCAAATAACCTATGGTTTCAAATTACTTAGACATAAGATAAAAACAAGAAGGGCTATAACTATTTTATACTACTTAAAATACTTTCTGATCCCTCTGAACAATTCTATTGATCTGGACTTTCAAGGTCACATAGAAGTCTTGGTTTTATATGAAGCTGGATTCTATATTTAACTCTTGCAACTTAACCTGGAACCAGCTCTTATTCACAGAGTCAAAGCATGAGAAAGAACTTGAAGCTGCAAACATTCTTTTAAGAACAAAGTTTATTTTTCAAATTATAAAAAATATCATTGTACATTGTCAACAATTTGGAAAATAAAAATTTACATTATTTTTCTCCCAACTATTTTTTAAAATTTCAAAGCAACAGAATACAGATATGCAGGCCAATCCACCCACTTACAAACACAAGCCAACAAATTTACTCAGAGCTTCTTGGCAGTCAAAGTGAAAAGGGAAAAATAGGCAGTTATATAATTCACATTGCCTATAAAGAGAAAAACACATCAGTTACTCAAGGGTAGCCAAATATTTCATGACTCGTGGCTCAGGGAGAAAATTCTCTTGTGTTCTTATGAGGAACACAGAGTGATATCACACACAACTTGTAAGCTATGCCTTCTAGAATCCCTCAGTGTAAAGGGAAAGGGTACATAGTATGAAGCCTGAGGGTTAAAAGCATGGATTTGAATCCTTGCTTTATCACTTATTAACTGTACCTTGAGTAATTACTTAACCTTTCTATACCTTAGCTTCCTGTTTTATAAAATATTGTGAATAATATCACTTACTTCAAAGGGCAGTTATGAGGCTTAAACGGACTAATGCCTACAAAACACTTAAACAGAGGTAACATAGGTACAGGTACTATGTACCTGGCACACTGTAAACATCCTTATTATTAAAGCAAATGCTAAAATGAATGCGTGCATATGTTAACAGTACAGAGAGAGGGCACTTAAACCAACTAAGGGCCAGTTTCCTGCAAAGAGGATACTTGTGCTGGGTCTAAACCTTGGTCTACTATGACCTCGGCCAAATTATTTAAACTTTGTACCCCATCTGCCAGATATTTTGTCAGTGGGCTATACAATAAGCTAATGTTTACAAAATTAAGTGAGATAATATATGAAGATTAGATAAGCAAATGTATCAAAGCATGGCATTAGTGACAATAAATGTTTCCTCTTGGATCTACTGAGAAAATATAAATTATTCTTGCATTTAGCTTTTGAGTTCATTTTAACAATTAAACAATTTTAGTTTAGAAAGAGTTGCATGTAAATATTCATTTAGATCAAAACAAAATTACCTAGAAGGAATGTTAGGTGACATCACTGGTTTAGCACAATTCTCCTGGTCTTTTTTTATCTCCATGGAAATGCCTTAATGTATTAGTGTCCATTTTTGAGGCATACTGTGCCTACTTGACAGTGTACGTAAGTACAATACCCTTGACTTCCATTACATGGAACTGACTGCTCCTTTACCTGTATCAGTTTATTTATCCCTCATTTTACTTCACACAGATTCTATTATAGTATATTGTATTATAATTACAATATTTATATCCAGCTTTTAAACTTACTTTATTGTTTGAGACAGGGTCTTGCTCTGTTGCCCAGGCTGAAGTGCACTGGCAAAGTCATAGCTCACTGTAACCTCAAACTCCTGGGCTCATGTAATCCTCCTGCCTCAGCCTCCCAAGTAGTTAGGACTTCAGGTGCCTGCCACCACACCTGCTAATTTTTAGAAAATTTTTGTAGAGATGGGTATCTGGCTATGTTGCCCAGGCTGGTCTCAAACTTCTGGCCTCAGGTGATCTTCCCATCTTGGCCTTCCAAAGTGCTGGGATTAGAGGCATGAGCCACCACAACCAGGTCTATCTTATTATTTATTTATCTATTTTTTTGAGACAGAATTTAACCCATGTTGCCCAGGCTGGAGTGCAATGGTGTAATCTCGGCTCACTGCAACCTCTGCCTCCTGGGTTCATGCGATTCTCCTGTCTCAGCCTCCAAGTAGCTGGGATTACGGGTACATGCCACCATGCCTGGATGATTTTTGTATTTTTAGTAGAGATGGGGTTTCATCATATTGGTCAGGCTGGTCTCCAACTCCTGACCTCAGGTGATCTGGTTACCTTGGCCTCCAAAAGTGCTGGGACTACAGGTGTGAGCCACTGCACCTGGGCTTATATATATATTTTTTTTCTTAAAAAGAACTATGACAACTAGTTATATACTTAGTACTTCTCTCTCTCTCTCTCTCTCTCTCTCCAAATTGTGAGTTCCTTGAAAACTGTGTCATAGCCATAGTATCTAGGACAGAAGCTGGCATGTAATACTGGTTCTCACTGGTTGGTGAAATGATCTGAGAAGGATTTAAAGTGTGCTGTTATAAGCAAGTAAGTCTGATATAAAATTGGGGGGATTTTCTAGGAATTAATGAGAAAATTATAGACTCAGCTTGATCCCATCCTTTGCCAGACAAGAAAACCAAAGCCTGGAATAGTTGGATTTGTTCAGTTACCTAGCTAGTCAATGGCCAGAATCAAGACTAGAATCTCAAAACTCCCATCAATCCAGTCCAGAGGCTAATCCACTATGTTGGTCTGCCTTTCAGACCTCAGTGATTTGGCATCTATCTCCACTATCCCACTGAAGTTTGCTGTTGTTGGTTACCAATCACTTTTCTGTTGCTAAACCCAGTGAATGGTTTCCAGTTCTTGATATACTTGACCTATTTGTGGTCTCTGACTCTGTTGACCCCTCTCCAACCTTGCTTGCAGGGCTTCAGAGGCATTAGTCTCACCTATTCTCCTTTTCTCTCTCTGGCCATTCCTCCTCAGACTTCTTTTTGGGTTTCTGATTATCTGTACCTCCTTTTAAAGTTAGTGCTCCTCAGGGGCCCTATACTTGGTTCTCATTATTTCTTCTGTATTTTCTCACGTATTGATCTCATCCATGCCTTGGGCTTAAATTACCAATTATAAATTTATTTCTTCCAAACCTATTTTAACTCAACCTCTTTCCTCATTCACAGACCTGTAGAGTTTGACCGTTTACTGGATATTTTTCTCTAGATTTGGAGATTCCCTCCATCAGGGCACAGTCATATTGCTAGTCTCTGAGGGGACCTACTGAATTGTACCCTTCTTTTCCAGATAAAGGAGAAAGCTGCAGGAAACCAACTACTGTCTTTGTTCCTCACTGTATTAGTTTTCTATTGCTGCTGTAACAAGTTATCACAAACTTGGTAGCTTAAAACATACAAGTGTATTATCTTACAGTTTTAGAAGTCAGAAGTCCTAAAATCACGATGTTGGCAGGGCTGTATTCCCGGGGTGCTAGAGAAGAATCCATTTCCTTGCCTTCTCCAGCTTCTACAATTTGCTTGCATTCCTTGGGTCCATCTTCAAAGCCAACAGTATAGCATCTCAAATCTCTCTGTCTGACCCCTGCTTCCATCATCACATCTCCTTCTCTGACTCTCACCCTCCTGCCTCCAGCCCAGTCAGACAATCCAGGATAATGTCCCTAGATGCATCATTTAATCATATCTGCAAAGTCCCTTTACAACATAATATAACATATTCACAGGTTCTGGGTATTTGGGTGTGGTCATGTCTTTTTTTGAGAGGGGGGTCATTATTAGTGTAACACCGCTGATGAAGCTGGTATTAAACACTACCTGTGGACAGACAGCTTCCCAATGCCGAATTCTGGAATTAAATACATTTACTCTCTTTGTAGCCCTGGACTAGGCACCCTTGTCCCCACCCATAGGCCCTGCTCCAGGAGAAACGGAAGAGAACACCAGGACAGTTCCTTGAAGATAGCTCTCTTTTAAGAGAAAAAGAATGGGATAGATGTCACATGCCCAGTTTATTCACTAATCAGGAAGTCACACCTCTAGGGAAGAGTGAGTTGAGGACAGAAGGAGACATTGTGAGTGGAGAGTAAATGTTTCCCCAACAAACATATCCATATTTGAACTCATCATCATACTCTACATATCTGATCATCCTCCTAAGGAATCTTACCTTCACTATCTATAATAGTAACTTAAGACACCTGTGGATAATCAACACTTATGTAGCTTGCCATCTTGCTGAATGTTACCACTGTCTCCCTTAGCGCTTATACTAGAAACTTGGCCTACTCAAACCTGGCTGTGAATTCTACTTCCTTAACGGCGCCAACACCTATCCTCTCTTCTATTCCCACAGCCAATGCCTTGTTCAATGTTCTTATCACTTGTCTGGAGTACTGCAATATGGCCTAAAAATGGGTCTCCCTGCCTCAAGCTTTGCTTTTCCTGACCACTTTTACTTCCTACTTTTACTCATGACGTTTCCTTTGCCTGGAATTAAGTCCTTCCCAATTTGTCTCCTCCAACACCCGTACGGGGTGACGGCGGGGGTGGGGTCCCCTAGCTTGCCCCAGCGCGAGGGTAATTGACTCTCCCACATCAGCTAGTCAGACCTGCACCGGATTTCTAGGGCTCTTATCTATCTAAATAGATACTTTTTTTTTTTTTGACACGGAGTCTCGCTCTGTCGCCAAGCTGGAGTGCAGTGGCGCGATCTCGGTTCACAGCAACCTCCACCTCCCGGGTTCAAGCGATTCCCCTGCCTCAGAGATACATTTTTTTGAGACAGCGTCTTGCTCTCATCGCAGAGGCTGGCGTGCAGCGGCACGATCACGGTTCACTGCAATCACGAACTCTCCAGGTCCGAGATCATCCCGCCTCAGCCTCCAGAGTATCTGTAACTACAGGCGCGCTCGCGCCACCATACCCGTCTAGTTTTTGTCTTTTTTTGTAGAGACGGGATTTCACTATGTTGCCCAGGGCTGGTCTCGAACTCCTGAGCTCAAGCGATCCACCCACCTAGGCCTCCCAAAAGTTCTGGGATTACAGGCATGAGCCACCAAGTCAAATGGGCTTTATACTTACAAAGTACCTTTGCACACTTATTTCATTTTCACCTCACAACTCTCCAGCATAGGCTGGACCGGTATTATTACGCCCTTTTACTGAAAGGGTCAAAGTTGGAGCAGTTAACGAGCGTCACTTAGCAGCCTTGACGTTAACCACGCTCTCAGCTCTTTCTGGTCCTACTCCTAGGAGAACCTTCCTGAACGTCCAAGAACTTGCCGATCGGGTCTGCGGCGGTCTGGACCAGGTCACTCCACAGGCGCCCAGGACCTTCCCATCCGTAGCGACGCGCGCCGGTGACGCCATACAGTGACGTGTGGTGACGCGACTTACCGGGAGCCAGGTGCTAGCAGGGCAGCCACACTCTGGGGCCCCCTGCTCTCGAGGAGCAGAGGGTCAGGCCGGTGCGGAAAAGTCGCAGAAGCCGCCTCTGGCGGTCTTCCGGGCCTGCATCCCCAGACCCAGCAGCCTGCGGTCGATCGGTTGCTAAGTGACGCCAGCGCGCAGTGGCGCGTGCGCGGCCACGGCGGAGTGTGTGAGGGCGGACGCGCGCCGCGGCGGCGGCGGCGAGGACGGCGGCCACGGCAGCAGCCAAGGGGGCGGTGGCAAAGAGGGGGGTGCGGAGCGGGCGGAAGAAGCGTCTGTGCCGGAGGCTAGGTCGCAGAGGAACATCGTTGGGGTGAGTAGCCGGGTCCTCGCAGGGGAGGTGAGGCCTGGCCGCACCTGCTGCGCGGGCCCGGGGCGCGGGGAGGCGCGCCCCCGTCGTATCCGCGCGCGCCGCTTCCCTCCCCTCCGCCTCTTTTTCCGGGGGCGTGGAAGGAGCGGGGACGGGGACTGACGAGGGTCAGTCTCTGGGCCCTGGTGCTCTGGGAAGCGGTAGCTGGGGACCGGGGAAGGCTCGCAGTCCACGAAGGTGTAGTGGGAAGTAGATGTCTCGGGGGTTCAGGGTGACTCTCCCAGCCTCTCAAAGAAAGGAGTTCGAATCAGGAGCAGCCCACATTCCCTAGTAGCCTCGCATCCTGTCTGAGACGACGTTGCCCGGGACCAAGAGGAGGCAAAACCCCGGACTCCGGGGTGGGGGTTCGGAAAGTTTGGGACTGATGGGGCCCTCGTCTCCCCTGCCCTGGCCAGCCTCTGAGTAGGAGGTGGTTGTTATGGAGAGAGTTGTGAATCAGTGCCTGCGCGCAGCGTCAGACACACCCACGACCTAGGGAGGGTGACCTGTCAGCGTAGATCCGGGGTAGCCAACCTGTTGCCTAGAGTTTCCAACTTCACATGTATGTGCATCTGTTTCCTTGGCGTTTTAGTATATTGTTGCTACAGATTTTGAGACCAAGGTACTGATAGGCATCCTCGTTTGTTACTTCCTCTTAGACTCAAATCTCTTGCTAAATTTCCCAGTACCGTGTTGTGCTTTTGTCATTAGTAGGGCCAAGGAAGTATGGAAGCACGTTTTGTTTGTTTGTTTTCCGTAAAGGTAGTACAGGCTGTTATTTTCTGGGCAGAAAATACGGATTCTCTTCACTGTGTGGGCTGGAAGGTGTTGATGGGAGAACCCAGAGTGTAAAGGTGCAGCACATCATCAGCCCGGTGCTCTCTTAGTGCTCCGGACTCTGTCATGGGTAGATGTATGGTGGTAGTAGTACCATACTTGGGAGCGAGGAGTATTGGAGACAGGGAAGAAGCCAATCTTTTCTTTCTGTTGATTAAGGCAATGTGTAGAACCAGTGAAAAGATAGACTGTACTAAAATCTAATGTTTTGCACAAGAGGATTGAGGAAAATAAGTTCAGCGTTCTCATTTAGGTCTAAAATTGTATGATTCAGTTTCATAACTGAGGATCTGTAAAATATGTTGCCTCTTGGAACCAGTAATAACCTTGCTTTGTAACACTTATTTCTCGAAATTCAAAGTGCCTTCCTCCTTGCACTATAATAGCTTTAGGACAGGAGTCACCTGTGTTTTCTTCCTTGCCCAATGTCCAACACATAGGAAAAACGTGCTTGCCACCGAGTAGGCAGGCAATGGGTATTTGTTATATATCACACTGTGCTCAAGTGGTGTATCTATTTATAGAAAGCATTTAGTTCAGTCCATCAAGTACTTAATACAAGTGCCTCCCTCTGCCCAGTATCATGATAGATGTGGGAAGAGGATTACAGAGTTACAAATGACATAGAAGACCGGTCTTTTTATTTTTTTCCTTGAGAGCAGTAGTCTATCTAGGAGATATATAAAATAATTGTAACACCAAGTTAAGTAGCATGTAACCAGTGCTGTTTGAGGACTATAAATGTGGTAGAAAATCGGAAAAGATAGGATGTGTAGGCTGAGTTAGGGAACTCTTTCAAAGAGGTAAGATTTGAGTTGGTCTCTGAAAGAAGTGTAAAATTTGAATTAGAAAAGGTAGAAACCAGGGGCTGAGAAAATAAAAATGTGAATTTGGTTGTTGGAGGATATACCAAAAACACTTTTATGTCTGGTATCTGGAGCAGAAGGTCTCTTATAGGGGAATACTGGAGAGAGGTGGCTTAGCAGGTTGGGAAGGCAAAGTATTAAGGACTAAGGCAGGCTTATCAGGATCCCACTGTTAACAAGATAGAGCCTTCTTGTAAGGTGGGATAAAGATTGTATTAATCAGAGCATAGTCTTTGACAAGAATAAGTGTTATCCTTACTTGAAAGTAAAGGCTATTACCCTTGAACCAATATCAGGTTGTTAATGTACTTTTGATTTCAATTACTATTTGGGATAAATGTCTCACTAATGTGCATGTATTTTAGGTACTCAGTGGTGCATGTCTCAGTTTCTAAAATCTACCTGATGTTCTTGGGCCGTTCTATTGGAAATTTACTGAAATGATGTACCGGTAATCATCCAGTCACACTCAGTGACATAGTTTTGCTTGGGTTTATCTCTCTGAGGTTTATCATTACTGCTGATCCTGTAAAAAATACAAATGTTAGTTGGGAAAGGAGTCTTTCTGATGAAGGACATCTAAAAATACTGACAAAAGAGTTTTCCAAATAATTAAAGACACTGATGCTGAATATTGAACCCTTGGTCTTTATTCATAACATCTTCTGTTATGTGAAAGTTCTTTTGAGTGGCGTGTAAACCTGAAGTTGAATTGCTAACCAAGGTGTGTAAAGTTACAACTGCAAATGTTGCATTATTTAACAACTCAGCAAATATTTACTGGGTGCTGGCTATGGCTTGCCACTCTCTTGGGTGCTGGGAAGACAAAAAGAGGTTAAGACATAGTATATCCTCAACATACTAAATGTTCTTCAGAAGAGATAAACCACTAACCATTATATGTTGTGATAAACTAATCACTTTTGGAATGAATAATGTGTTGGGGGAGCAGAGTGCTTTGGAGAAAAATTGATAGGGAACACATTGAGAAGAAGGGGATGGAGCTTAGCTTTGAGGGTTAAATGGAATTTTGCCACATATAGAGGAGGGAAGAGAGCATCCCGGGCCGAGGGGCCAGCATAAGCAAAGTTGCTGAATATTAAAATTAAATGGCACTTTTGGAAATGTCTTGAGTTGTTTCTTGTAGGCAAGAGAGAGGGGAGAGGGCTAAACTCAAGAACCCATTCCTGAGATAATGAACCCATTCCTGCTATAATGGCATTAATCCATTCATGAGGGCCTAATCACTTCTTGTTGGATGGGAGAAGTGATGAGGCAGGAAGTTATTTTTGGAGCCAAATTATGAGGGGGTCTTCTACTCCATCTTAAAAAGTCTAGACTCCTCCCATCCATTGGCAATGGAGAGCCAACAAGAGCCATAATCAGAAAGTTGACAGTTTGTGGGAGAGGCAGGGAGACTAGAATGTAGGTGAGAAACGTTGGACAATAGGAATGGATAGATTTTGGAGACATTTTTAGATGTTAAAATCTCTAAATTTATGACCAGCTAGAGGTGAGGGAGAATGAGAAGCCATTTGAGCAGCCGTTTGCTTATGATGACATTAATTTAGAAAACACAGGAAGAGGAACAGGTTTGAAGTGAAGAGAAGAAATAATGGCAGTGTTAATTTTGAGGTTTCTATGGGGTGTTTAAATAGAGAGATCCACTGAGTAACTGGAAATTCTACTTCAGAGTTTATGAGATCGTTAGGGGCAACTGTAATATAAATGACAGCTGAGGTTATGGTAGTAGCAACCTTCTAGGAGGCATGTTAGTATAGTAGTTAACTTAGTGGATTTTGGAGTTAGGAAGATGGCAGGTCAAATCTCTGTTACGCTGTTTATTGGTTGGCTGTCATTGGAGAAGTTATTTAACATCTCTAAGCCTAGGCTTCCTATTTGAATCAAATAATTGTTGTAGAGATTAAGAAAGGTACTATGTGCACAGTGATTAACACAATGCCTGTCTTATAAATGCTTAATATGATAAATGGCAGCTGTTGCTGTTATTGTTAGTAGTAGTAATAGATGTAGAGATAGTAGGAGAGGGCCCAACTGCCCAGAATAATGGAAAGTGAGAACTGGAAAAGATGGTGAATGGAACTTTTGGACACCTAAATCAGTATTTAAACTTAGATCAGTTCTTAGTTTGTTTTGTGCTATTTCATATTTCATAATAGCAGCACAAAACAAACTAAGACAAGAACTGATCTAAGTTAAATTTATAAAGAACAGACTGGTTAATTTAAAAAGAACAGAAATTTATTTCCTGATGGTTCTGGAGGCTGAGAAGTCCAAGTTCAGTGCGCCAGTATCTGGTGAGGGCCTTCTTGCTGTGTCATAACATGGCAGAAGGCATCACATGGGTAAGAGAGAGAGGGAAGGGGGCAGAACTCATCTTGCAAACCTATTCCCACTCTAATGGCATTAATTTATTTATGAGAGTGGAACCTTCATGGTCTAATCACTAAAGATCCCACTACTCACTGCTGTTGCACTGGGGATCAAGCCTCCTCCAACACATGAACTTTGCAGGACACATGCAAACCATAGCAGTTCTAAAACTTGAAAATGCATTAGAAAGAGCTGGAGGCGACCAGGCACGGTGGCTCACGCCTATAATACCAGCACTTTGGGAGGCTGAGGCGGGTGGATCACTTGAGGTCAGGGTTTGAGACTAGCCTGACCAACATGGTGAAATCTCATCTCTACCAAAAAATACAAAAATTAGTTGGGTATGGTGGTACATGCCTGTAATCTCAACTACTTAGGAGGCTGAGGCAGGAGAATCACTTGAACCCAGGAGGTGGACATTGCAGTGAGCCATGATCAGGCCACTGCACTCCAGCTTAGGCGACAGAGTGAGACTCCATCTCAAAAAAAAATAATAAGAAGAAGAAAGAAAATAAATAAATGGCTGGTGGCCTTGATAAAGCACAGATTTTTGGGTCCCACCCCCATAGTTTCTGATTAAGTAGGTGTGGACTGTGGCTTGAAAAATTGTGTTTTGAACAAATTCCCAGGTAATGCTGATGCTGCTATTCCTGGGGCCACACTTTGAAAACCACTGTTTTAGAGGGTAGATGAAAGAAAAGAAACCAGCACTAACAAAGTGGTTGAAGTTTATGGAGAACCAGGAAATAGTTTAGTGAAGAATATGAATTTAACAGCCTCCAGACTCTCTAGGTCCACCAGTCTGATTTCCAATTGCATAGACCTTATCTCATTCTTATTTTTGTTTTCTCCAGAATCTATTTTAATGCCTGATACATAGCAATAACCTTAGAAGCTGCTTAATACTGTCCTGGTGCATGATTGCATGTACCTCACACACAGATTTCATTTATCCTCTTTTATCTCTGATGAGTCATGGGGAGGATATGATTTCTAATTTTACACACAAACAAAAACAGAATATTTCTTTCATATATCTGATGTGTAGCTATGTGCATTTGACTTTGTGTTAGATGCCTTCTCCCTTCTTTTTTTAAAAAAATGACAATCCAGTTTGCCAAATAATTGTTAATAATGTGTGCCAGCATTCCAGTCTGTGTCCTGTATTAGGCACCTTGAGTCTAATAAGGGAAGCAAATAATATATTCCCTGTTCCTGGGAAGTTTACAAATAAGATGGGTGAAATGAGCAAAACCCACAAGAAAGAAACAGGAAGAGGTATAATCACAGAAACATGGGTGTAGAAGAATCTGAATCTAAGAGTGTATTCCTTGCTTGCCAATATTCTTTGGATTTTACATGTTGCATGTACTGAAGACTTTTGGCGTATAGCACACATATTAGTCCTAGTTTCTAAAAGGAAGTTATAAAGAGTTCCACTATGTGAGGAAGTAAAACAGTAATTGTGCAAAATGATAAGCACATTTGTAAAGGGAGTGAAATTGGAGTCAAATTGGAGCTTCATGACTGAGGTTAGCTACTCACTGTTCTGCCTAGGTGCTTGTTCTCTTTCATTTATCTCTCAGCTAACATTCATTAGGCATTTACAATGTGCCAGACATCATGTGAAGTGCTGGGCATAGAGAAAATGATAATTGCCTTGCACACCTAAGACTGGTTTTAGTTGGGGAAATGAGTTTGCACACATGTATGCATGTTGTCAGGGCGAAGGTGCCTGACTTTTATAATCTTAAGATTATATTGAAGGAAGAGACATTGAGGACTTGAAATTGAATTCATTCAGCCTTATGTATTCAAGGAGCCATGAAGAGTATAGAGATACATCTTTTTTTTTTTTTGCCATCAAATTTGTAATTTGATAGAGGAGAAAGAACACATTTGGAGTAATACAAAGACTATGATAAGTGCTGTATAAATATTGATTACAGACTAGGTATTCCTGCTTCTTAAGTAGCTAAGTGTTCGTTTTTAATGGCAACTCATAAGCTATCCTAATGTTCCAGAAATTATAACATATCATAAGTCCATATTAACCTCCTGGGCTACCTTTGCATCTGCATATGAGACACAAAAATATTCTGGCAGTCTGTGTCTCTGTTTTCTTCATTTGGAAAGTATATTCATAATGCATATAAGTAAAAGTCATTAAAGACAAGCTGCTATTTATCTAATGGCTGTATTATGCAAAGCCCTTTCTGTATACTGTTTAATCCTTATAATGACAACCTTGTAAATTTGACATTATCTACATTTTTTTTCTGTTTTTGACATGGAGTCTCACCCTGTTTCCCAGGCTGGAGTGCAGTGGCGCAATCTCAGCTCACTGCAGCTTCCTCCTCCCAGGTTCAAGTGATTCTCCTGCCTCAGCCTCCCGAATAGCTGGGACTACAGGTGCATGCCGCCACACCCAGCCAATTTTTTGTATTTTTAGTAGAGATGGGGTTTCACCGTGTTAGCTAGGATGGTCTCTATCTCCTGACCTCATGATCCACCTGCCTTGGCCTCCCAAAGTGCTGGGATTACAGGCGTGAGCCACCATGCCTGGCCCATTATCTCCATTTTACTAATAAGGTAACTGAATTCCAGAATGGGAACTGTTTGTCTGTAGTTTGTGGCCAGTGAGAGGTGGGACTAGGCTCCAGTACAGACCGAGGTGTGGACTCTGCAGCGTATGCTTTTTTTTATTTCATGTCAATTCCTTATGTCACCATGGGTCTTCAGCATGTCAGTGTCCTAATGAAGTCCAGTCTCATTTCTGCTGTTTTAGGAAAAGTTACTGGAGGAAGTTAGAGTTTTAGTAACTGCGTAAATGTTTGAAGGCAATTTGATAATGTCGTTAGGGATGGAAGGGAATGGGGGCTGGACAATTAAAGGCCCCAGTGCTGATTCTCCTGTGAAGACATGCTGTATTTGACCCCAGTTTTTTTTAGTTGACTCACAGGAGATCTTACATAAATATTTAGATTTCCCACTCTTTTTATTTATTCTTATTTATTTTTTTTAGAGACAGGATCTGACTCTCTTGCCCAGGCTAGAGTACAATGGTGTGGTCCTAGCTCACTGTAACCGTCACCTCTTGGGCTCAAGTAATTCTCCCTTCTCAGGCTCCTGAGTAGCTGGGATGACAGATGCATGCCACCATAGCTGGCCAATTTATTTTTATTTCTCTGTAGACAGGGTCTCACTACTTGCCTAGACTGGTGTTGAACTGCTGGGCTCAAGGGATCCTCCCACCTTGGCTTCCCAAAGCACTGGAATTACAGGTGTGAGTCACTACACCCAGCCCCACTTCTTTAAGTATAGGTGCAAAGTTTTCTAGAGAAAGAATTGTACTTTTTCAAGCTAATGACGTTTATAGTAAAGTCAACTCTTTAAAAAAAATCTGTTAAAGCCTCACTCCAAATAATGTATACCTGAAATTTCCCAAATAATCTCCCTTCTCTCCACACTACTTATTCCCTCCACTTAGGTGTTTATTTTTAAATCTATTTACAAAATTAATACATTCTATTTATGGTTCAGTGTAGTTATTCTGACTTGCAAGGTTTTCATTCCTTGCAGTTTGACTGAGTCCCTCTTTGGTCCTATTTTATACATTCCTGGAAATATAGACTGTAATTATCTTTGTAAATGGTAGTTAATTTCAGTTAATTTTACAGTAAATATTTCTATAAATTTATAATTCTGCAAATGGAATAACTGTTAAATCAAATTCTTTGTTATCTATTGCTATGTAACAAATCATCACAGAATTTAGCTGCTTAAGACAACATTTTTTAATCTCATGATTTCTGTGGGTCAGGAATTCAGGACCCGCTTAGCTAGGTGGTTCTGGCTGAGTCACTAACGAGATGCAATCAAGCTTTTGACCAGTGCTACAGCAGTCATCTGAAGGCCTGACTGGGGCTGGGAGTGGGGCTGGAGCTGGAGGATCTGCTTCCGAGGTGGTGCACTCACATGGCTGTTGATGTGCACTCACAAGGAGGCTTCAGTTCCTTGCTGGCTATTGGTAGGGGACCTCAGAACTTTCATAGGGTTCCATGAGTATCCTTACAACATGTCAGCTAGCTTATCAGAGCAAGTGATGCAAGAGAGAGCAAGGAGGAAACCATGTACCTTTTATGTCCTGTTTTGAATATATACAGTTACTTCTTCTATATTCCATTTGTTACAAGGAGGCACTAAGTCCAGCCCATACTCAAGGAGGAAGGCAGTTAGGTTCCATCTTTTTTGGGGGGAATGTCAAATAATTAGTGGGCATATTTTAAAACAACCATAAATCCTTTTTCCCGTGGAGCCATTTCTTCAGTTGAAGTTGATTGTCTCTGTTTTAGCACATACTATAATTTTTCTGACTTGTATATTCACAGTATTTTCTGGAAATGCCCTGAAGAAAAGGTAGTGGTTTTTAAATTTTAAGGAAAGTTTTCATAAATTACAGATTTGCTGTGGATTCCTTGAAGTTTTATATCCATCACATTAGCTTTGGTACTAATGCAGCCAGAATGTTTTCATTTTTATCCTATTCTATACATTTATTCTTATACAATTGTATTCATACTTAATGGTTTGAAATTAATCTAAAATAGAACCAAACCTTTCTAAGTAAGGTAATTCACTTTCCACACTTTTAGAAGAAAAATGCTTGCTCAACCACTGTCTGAAGGCATGTTTCTGTTTCCAGATGGTACAGTGACATGGGGTTACATGGCTTAGATGAATCTGCTAATTTATAATCCAGTCCTTTGGGTACTTTACTAACTTTTATCCTTGAGTAAGCTCCTAAGTAGATCCATTTTATTTCAAATCTCATTCTTTAGGAGGTGTATATAGGACATAATTGGTTTAGTCAGACAGCCTTTTCAGAACATACTGCAGTTAGGTTTATATTTTGACACTTTATGTCAGATGTTAACTTCACTATTCTTACCCCTAACAAGTATAAATTACCGGCTTATCTCTTCTAGCTTCGTATTTTAGTCTAATTTTAGACATACAGAAAAATTGCAGGAATAGTACAAAGAATTCTTTTATAACCTTCACCACATCTCCCAAATGTTAACATTTTACCACATTTGTTTTATCCTTCTCTTTCTCTCCTTTTCCCCCACTGAACTGTTCAAGAGAAAGTTGCAGATATATACCCAGTCCTTCAGTGTGCATTTCCTGAAAACAAGAATATTCTCTTATTAACTGTCTTATAATCATTAATACTGCCATTGTAGCTAACCTACAGGTTTTATTCATATTTAATCAATTATCCCAATTAAGTTACCCATGAATACCCTTTACAGCAACAAAAACAATAAAAATCCAACACACAAGAACAAAATGAAACAAAAAACCAGCCATGTGGTGCATTCAGTTTTTCCTTTTCTTTTGGTCTCTTTTTTTTTGAGACACAATTTCACTCTTGTCACCCAGGAGTGCAATGGCACCATCTTGGCTCATTGCAACCTGTCTCCCAGGTTCAAGTGATTCTCCTGCCTCAGCCTCCCAAATAGCTGGGATTACAGGCATGTGCCACCATTGCCAGCTAATTTTGTATTTTTAGTAGAGACAGGGTTTTCACCATGTGGCCAGCCTGGTCTCGAACTCTTGATCTCAGGTGATGCACCCGCCTCGGCCTCCCAAAGTGCTGGGATTACAAGTGTGAACTACCACGCCTAGCCTGGTCTCCTTTAATCTAGAATAGTGCCTCAATCTTTGTCTTTATAACACTGACATTTTATAAGGGTTTAGGCCAATATTGTTTTTATTTATTTATTTTAATAGTATGTCTCTCACTTGAGGTTTATCTGGTTATGATTAGATCCACATTATGCATTTTTGGCGGTAATATCATAGATGTGATGTGTTTTTTTCAGTGCTTCATTTCAAGAGGCTAATGTTGATTTATTCTATTATTGGTGACGTTAATTTTGATCACTTAGTTAAGATGGATTCTGCCTGGTTTCTCCACTGTCAAGTTTCTGCCTTTCCTTTGTATATAGTATCTTCTGGGAGATACTTTGAGAGTATGTAAATAATCTTGTTACTCCTAAAACTTTCACCCACTAGTTTTAGGCTCCACTCATGACTGTTTCCTGAATCCTTTATTGTCATGATTGCTGCCAAATGAAGATTTTCTAATTCCATCACTCCTTTTACATTTATTAGTTGGCTTGCTCCCATTAATTAACTAGTTAATTAATATCTCAATGATCTCATGGGTTCTTCTTCTTCTTCTTTTTTTTTTTTTTAGACAGAGTCTTGCTCTGTTGCCCAGTCTGCAGTGCAGTGGCTTGATCTTGGCTCACTGCAAACTCTGAAGTAGCTTGGATTACAGGCACACGCCACCACGCCCGGCTACTTTTTGTATTTTTAGTAGAGATGGGGTTTCACCATATTGGCCAGGCTGATCTCGAGCTCCTGACCTCGTGATCTGCCCACCTCAGCCTCCCAAAGTGCTGGGATTGCAGGTATGAGCCACTGTGCCCAGTCTGATCTCGTGGATTTTATGTCATTCAATGGGTTTACTTTTTTACTATCTTTTTTTTTTTTAACTCACATTGTCTCATATTTGACCAACGGTAACCCTTTCAAGCTGCTCTGTGCCTTTCTGTCACATCCCCTTGATTCTTTGATCACTTTCTTATTTTCTGGCACAACAAGATAGTCCATGTTTATCTCATATTTTCCCTACCCCTGCCCTGGAATTAGCTATTTCTCCAAGGAACACTTGGTGGAAAATTGTATTTAGAAACAAGATCTCAGTGCTAGGTGTGCTCACAGCTACTGGGGTATCATTGCTTCTAGGCCCTCTTAGCAAATAGATGTTATGGGTTGCATATGCATATGTGTGTGTATATTCCACACATTTCTATATTTTCATATATCTGCATTAAAAACCATGAGTCCATACTGACACCTCCAGTTTTAATGTGTGTATTCCATACATTTCTATATTTTTGTGTATCTATGTTAAAAATCATGAATTCATACTGACACCTCCAGTTTCAACCCTACACTACAGAGTTTATTCTATCCATTCGCCTTTTCTTATTTCTAATACCTTTGTCCAACAGTGAGAACCTGACTCCCTTTGTTGACAACATATTTACTTATTTGAATACTCCTAATGTACCCAGAAAGTAGGTTCAATATTGTTAGTCCATATCTTTGTGAAAAAGAAACCCACTAACTAGAGTTTAGCATTTTAAAAAACGTTAGCGTGTGGGCTGTCGTCCAACTACTGTATTCAGAGTTATAGGAGTTAGTACTTCCCTCCTCCCCCACTTTCTTCTGTGTGGTTATGTTATTCATTTGAAATGCAGTTTGCTTCATTTGATTCTTTTTGTGTTTCATGTTAGGCTTCCCTCTCTCCATTTTTAATTTTATTTATTGTCCTTTTTTGAGTATGTGAAATGTTAATATGGTTCCAAAAAGTCAAAGTTATTCTGAGAAGTGTCACTCCCATTTCTTCTATCCCTTCTACCTTGCTCCTAGCCACTCCCAGGTAGATAATCTGTTTATCAATAAAAAAGTTACGACCTTTTTGCACATGCCTCACAAACACACCTTACTGTAGGATATATGGGGCAGTTCTACAGTTGCTTAGTCATATGATAGGCAGAGCCTCAATTTTAGTAAATAGTAGCAAACTGTTTTCTAAGGTGGTTAAACCAGTTAAAACTTTCTAGTTATTATTCATCCTTTTTATTAACAGCATGTGCATCACGCCTATCAAGCCTGCTAATACTCGTGCTGCAGTTTTTAGTTAGAACCTTGCCAATGTCCTGGAGATGAAAGTCAGCCTAATAAATCTTTGTAACATCTGATCTAACAATTCATTTGTTTAAAAAATGACTTTTTAAGGAGGTGATTTATAAACATGGCACAAAATTTTAAAATATGAAAGTGTCTACAGTGGAGATTAAGTCCCTCTCCCATCCTGACTTCACAGAGGTCCAGTTCCTCCTCTTTGAAACAGCTAAACATTGGTTCACTGCCAACTCTGGTGCTGTTCTAGTGTTTGGGGATGCAGGGGTGAACAAAATAGGCCAAGATCCCCCTTAATGGAGCTTCCATTGTACTGGGGGAGATTGAAAATAACAAAGTTTCTTGCCTATCTATTCAGAAATATGCCACATATATATGGCATATTCTAATGTTTATTCTTAAGCACATATATATTGTACTGCATCTTGCTTTTCTCTCATTATATCTTGGAGGCTGTTCCATATTGGTACCTTAATGCCTACAGAGTTCCATGTCACGGATTTCTTAATACAAGCTTGTCCAAAAATAAGCTAATTTGGATTATGAGAATTTGATTTTACTAGTTTTATATGACACCCCAAATCTGCCTTATCAGCACCTCACTTCATGAGTGCCACCTTTATTTTCTGACCTGCGTTACATAAGCACCATTGTGAAGCCATCTTTGCCATGGTGTGGTTGGTGGGTTGGTGAAGTTCTCTCAGATAATTCGTTTGCTGCTTTAAAGTAGTAATAACCCTGTATGCATTTGCATTGTTTTCATTGCTTTCTTTACTGTTCTGTCACTCCTAGATTAAAGGTTTAATTACCTAAACATTAAGATATGTATACTTTAACTACTGAAGTAATTGTGTGCCATTTATTTCAGTTGTAATTAAATTCTTTTGATGTGGAGAAATCACCAGCTGTGTTTTTTAAGGAAGGTTAATTCTCCCAAGGCGGGATGTGTATGTTCAATTCTCCCAAGGCGGGATGTCTATGTTCTACTACATCTCTAGCTCTTTGTGGTCAGTGCTGCTTTAGGACCTTCAGTTAATTCCTCACTTGTTTACCAGTGATGGAGAAACTTCTAAAATTACTTACACCTTTAGTTTTATGCTTGATTACAGCAAGGAGCATGTAGTCACTGAGTGGAGTGTTGAGTAGCTCCCACTCTAACTTCTTCCATATAAATAAATTCGTGTAAGTTGAATTTGAGTATGGTTTGGCTCCTTTATGATAAGAATTGACCTAATTCAGGTAGAATTGGGAAAGAGATGCCCAGGCAGCTTCTCTTTCATCCATGCAAACATGTGTTGACCTGTTGCTAGGTAGTATTAGGTCTAAATGAGAATAACTTGTGATTCCTGCCCACAAAATCTTGTAATCTAGTGGGAGATGGTTAATGGGTACAAACAAACAAAAAATAGAATACAACTTAGTATTTGAAAGTACAACAGGGTGACTGTAGCCAATAATAAATTGTACATTTAAAAATAACTAAAAAGAGTATAATTGGATTGTTTGTAACACAAAGGATAAATACTTGAGGTGATGAATACCCCATTTACCATGATGTGAATATTATGCATTGCATGCCTGTATCAAAACATCTCATGTACCGCATAAATGTATATACCTATATGTACCCACAAAAATTAAAAAATTTTTAAAAAGTATGTGTGGAGCACAGGGTTGAGCAGTTGGCTCTAAACTGCATACTCTCAACCCTGGGGAAGTTGTCTTGGGCTCAGTCCAACAAATTGAAAGTCCTTAAAACTTCTGGGGAGTATAGACTTAAGAGAGTTGGGATCAGGTGCTTCCTCTGTAGCTTTCAGGTGACTCCTATTCCTGAATGGAGTATAATTTGTTGTCAATGCAATATACATGTCAGAAAATCATCACCAAAGCACATCATCCTAAATTATATTTTGGCCAAAACAAAAAAAAAATGACTGACCCATGATTGGGGGGATTGTGGAGGAAACTGTGAGGAGGAAAATGATAGGATGAAATGACTGTTACATGTGAAGCACTGTACTATGTCCTTCATGTGACTGACTGATTGGTTGATTGAGACAGATTCTTGCTCTTGTCACCCAGAGTGGAGTGCAGTGGTACAATCTTAGCTCACTGCAGCCTCCACCTCCCCGGTTCAAGCGATTCTCCTTCCTCAGCCTCCCAAGTGGCTGAGATTAGAGGCGCCTGCCGCCACGCCCAGCTAATTTCTGTATTTTTAGTAGAAATGGGGTTTTGCCATGTTGGTCAGGGTGATCTCAAACTCCTGACCTCATGATCTGCCTGCCTTGGCCTCCCAAAGTGCTGGGATTACAGGCATGAGCTACCACAGCCAGCCATGTGTTTTATTTTATCTTCATAGTTACCCTGTGAGGGCAGCGGGTTATGCCCATTTTCTAAATGAGAAAGTTGAGATGCTGTATCTCTCTTTATCTTATCCCAGGTTCTGCCTTTGAATGGTTGTGACTTTGAACAAGTCCCTCAGTTTTCTCATCTGTAAAAAGTCCTAGTTATGATGCTTAAGTGCTTTCCAGCTCTAGGTTCTAGGAATCTGTGAATATTTACTAACAGTGTTCTTACGTGGGCTGGCAAAGGGCTATTCAGGGAATTACTCCCCCTTAGTGAATTAATAACTTAATAGTAACACTGTCAGGTTGTCCAGACCAAATAATTTATTTTCTCATCACAAAGTGAGTACCCATTATGTATGTGGCCTTAGAAGGCTACTGTAAAATAAATCAAGTAAATAGGCTTGGTGGCAGGCTCTCCATCAATTGTTACTAGCCCTGGGCACATGGGCAAATAGCTACCTGCAAGATTGTGTGATGATTTTAAAGTGTGTTATAGGTTAAGTGCTAAGTACTTTTATAATTTAGGAAGTACTTTGGCATGTGGCCTTTAAAATTACATTATTATATTATCATAAATCTTGACTAAGGCAACAAAATATATTTACTATGGCCAATTTCACAGCTGGGGTGAAATATTTTATAGCATGTATAATGAGCCACTAGATGATGATGATTTTCTCTTCACATCTGAAAAATGTGAAATGAATTAGAAGTTTTAAAGGTCTACTTAATTGTGAGAATTAATTTCAAGGAATAGTGTCATGTACTCAGTGAGTATTTAATAATTGAGGAGAAGAAGGACAAAAGGGAAATTATGAAGCTTTCAAACCCAAGTCCATTTTGGAAAAAGGTTAGTAACTATCAAAATTGCCTTACAACATGATATAAAAAAAACAAACTTAGTAAATACTAGACATTTAAAGATTAAATATTCTCCTCAATTGAAGTCCATGTATTCTAGGTACACTACCCCTTGAAACCAGTTCTTATTAGACGTGGAATCTCCCCTCATAGGACATTATGGAAATTTATGGGAGCATCTTTGTCTTCTAATGTAATTTTATGAGATAAACATTATTTCATTATAAATTATTTTATTTCTGCCTTATAGTTAGTGTTTTTTTGGGGGGGGAGTGGGTTAGGATTTTGTGTACCATTCTCTTGCATACTTAGTGTATTTTTATTTTTACCTTTTTACTATACTTGATCTTAACCAAAAGGCCGAGAAGCAAGTTTTTATTTTTTTAAAGATGGGAGACTCAGTATGTTGCCCAGGTGAGTCTCAAACTCTTGGGGTCAAGCAGTCCTCCCACTTCAGCATTCCGAATAGCTGGGACTATTAGATATGTGCCTGGCTTGCTAGTGCATTTTTTAGAAAAACATTTAGTAGGTTATATATCTCTGAATCTTATTTCAGAATAATAGATCGGTATAATAAAATATTTGTTATAAAAAGTGGGCATTGAGTCTGATAGCATTGATGGTCTTTATATAAGTAAAACTCCAAGCATGGCACAACTGGCTTCTCTGCTCAGGATCTCACTAGGCTGAAATCAAAGTGTCAGCAGGGCTGTGATCTCATCTGAGACTCAGGGTTCTCTATTAAGCTCAGTGGTTGGTAGCAGAATTTCGTTCTGATATATACCACTGAGATCCTCGTTTTCTTGCTGGCTGTCAGCTAGAGGTTGCTTTCAGCTCCTAGAGGCCACCCCCAAGTCCTAGTCAGTGGGCCTCTCGCAACATGGCAGCTTGCTTCTTAAAGGCTATTTGGAGAATCTCCCTCCAGTCAGCTACAAGAGTCTTATATAAAGTAAATGGAGTAACTATCCCATATTTCCAAGTCCTGCTCACTCTCAAGGGGAGGGGATTATATAGGTGATATGTGTACCAGGGAGCAGGGATCTTAGGAGCCATCTTACATTTCTCCCTACGATGATCAATATTATCTCATCTTCATATCTGTAACTCTTCACTGTCAGTGGAGTTCAATTATTTGAAAAAGGACAGCAATAACTAGGCATTCACATGGGTATTGAGTACCTACTCTCTTTGCCAGGTACTTTTCTTGGCACTGGGGTGAATAGGGCAGAACCCTTGCTCTCATGGAGGTTATCATCTAGGTCTAAGAGCAGTGAAGAAATTCAACTGGAGTAGAAGGTTAGAAACTGTATGGGAGTGAAGGATGTAGTAGGGTATGTAGGGTGGTCAGGGAGCTAAGACCGGAATGGCGAGTGGCCAATAGTGTGAAGCTTTCGGAACAAAACATTCTGGTAGAGGGAAGGTAATGAGTAATAAGCTTTGACTGTGTTTATGGAACAGGAAGTCCAGTGTGGCTGGAGCAGAATGTGCAGGGAGAGGAGTTGGAAATGAGTTCAGGGAGGTGGTTGGGTTGCAGAACTATAGATGTTGGTGGAATATGATTTTTTATTCAGCATGAGATAGGAAGGCATTGAAGTGTTTTAAGCAATGGAGTGACTGACCTGATTTATATTTTCAAAAGATTTATGTGGAGAAATGGCATATAAGGGTGGAAATGTATAAATACAAAAGAGATACAATTTGTGAAGGAAAAGAACGGCCATATAAGTGCAGAGGACAAGAGTGCTGGCTAGACTGGGGTCAAGAAGGCTGCCTGAGGAAATGGCACCTGAATTGCACTTGGATGATGGAAGGTAGAAAGAGGAAGCATGGTCCCAACACAAGATCAACTTATGCCAAGGCCCTGTGGCATAAAGGAGCTTGTCAGTGCTAGGGAACATTAGGGGAATGATTAGAGTTAGGCAGGGCCCAGATTCCACAGGCCTTGCAGGCCCAGTTAAATGTTTTTTTCTGTGGTTCTTTTAAGAGCCTTGGGATACCACTGAAGGGTTTTAAATAGGGACAGGAGGGAGAGGCTAAGGGAAACAGTTCATAGTTTTGTAATTTAAGAAATTCTGGCTGCTGCATGGAGGACAGTTTAGAGGAGGTCTGAGTGGAAGGCGGGAGATCACTTAGGAGCTACGTGAGGGTCCGAGTGAGAGGTGAAGGTGGAGTGAACTAGAATGGTAGCATGGAAGTTGCAAGGAAGTAACTCGACTTGAGAGCTATCTTAGGAGGTAAAAACAAAAGACTTGCTGATGGATTCTGTTGGGAGGTGAGATTGAAGGCAGTGTTTTTCTGGCTTCCACAGCTGGATTCACTGAGCTAGGGAACGTTGTATAAGGATAGGCTTTTACTGGGGAGGGGCATAGGGAGTGTGAATTGAGTTTTGAGGTACCTTTGAGAAAAGTGAGTGCAAATGTAAAGTAGGCAGTGGTATATAGAGGTCTGGAATTCGGAAAAGTGGTCTGTTAATGTCTGTATGGCCTCTTTCGTTAATTTTGAGGACTTAAATATGCCAGTCACTGTAAGGTATTGGAGATGTAAAGATGAGTAAGATGTTATTTAGCATCAGTTGTGTGCCTACAGTCTCTGTATTCTGGCTATTGTCCTCTGGGAGCTTACTTATCAACAAGACAGGTCCGTAACAAAATCACAGCAAGGTATGATGGGGCAGTGCTGGTGGAAGCAGTCTGACTGAAGAGCTGACCTCGATTGGCAGCATCAGTGAAGGCTTTTGCTGAAGGGCTTGAAGCCTGTTCTGAGGCTTGAAAGAAGCACAATTAGCCAGACAAGGAGCATACAAAAAGTTCCAGTAGTAAATGGCCTGGAGGTGTGAGAGGAGAGACTTGACAACTCAGAAGAGCCAGCAGCTCTATATCTCTGGCTCTCACTAACTGACAAACAAGGTAAACAAGCAGGAGGCTCCTCACCAGCAAAGTCTGATTAAGTTGGATGTTTTTATTATGGTAAGGGTGCGGTGAGACTTGACATAGCTGTTTGGAAGGAGAGGAAAAGAATATTCATAGCTGGAAGGGACTTCAGAGAACTTTTTAGCCCCATTTTCTAATTTACAAATGAGGTTACCAAAAGCCAAAGAGGACAGCTGTTTTGCTGAGTGGAAAGGTAGGGCCCACATCTCCCAGAGTCCAGGTTCGTTACATTGCTACAGGAATGTCAGTACCCCTTAACCGTTTATTCCCTTGCTCTCTCTGACATGTAGAAACAAAATGTGCAGGAAATACACAGGATGCTGTCATTGAGTAATGCATGTGTCTATATGAGCTGTGTTTTCTGGAGCTGATGTCAGCTATATATTCTTCATGTGTATGTTGAATGGACCTGTTCTTTAATGGGTCCCCTTGGATTTAAATGGAGTGTTCTCTCTGAGCTGCCAATATTTGGGCCCTCTCTGCATCTTTTCTAGCTATTTGTACCTTTGTCTTTTTCTTCATCATATACTAGTAGTGAACAACTTAGTTGTTGTTATAGTGACAATAGTGGTAATTCTTGAGTGTTTATTATATTCCAGGTACCATATTAATTGCTTTACTTTGCCTCATTTAATTCTACCAGCAGCCCTCTGAGGTAGCATTTTATCATTACCACATTTTATAGAAGAGAAAGGTGAGTCTAGAAAGAGGTTAAATAATGTATCAAAGGTTGCAGAGTAGTAAGTTATGGTGCCAAGTTTTTTATGTTGTTTTGTTTTGTTTTTTAAGATAGAGTCTTACTCTGTTGCCAGGCTGGAGTGCTGCACGATGTTGGCTCACTGCAGTCTCCACCTCCGGGTTCAAGCAATTTCCATGCCTCAGCCTCCCAAGTAGCTGGGATTACAGGGACTCGCCACCATGTCTAGCTAATTTTTATATTTTTAGTAGAGACGGGGTTTCACCATGTTGGCCAAACCGGTCTCAAACTCCTGACCTCAGGCGATCCACCTGCCTTGGCCTCCCACAGTTCTGAGATTACAAGTGTGAGTCACCACGCCTGGCCTGAGATTTTAGTTCTGGCAATGTGACTTTGGATACCCTTTACTGCCTTTCCTAAGACAATCTCTAAAGCAGTGCTGTCCAACAGCACTATAACGTGAGATACAAATGCAAACCTTGTATGTAATTTTAAAACTTCTAATAGCTACTCTGAAGAAGAAAGTAGAAAGGACCAGTTGAAATTCATTTAATATATTTCATGAAGCCTAATATATTACCATTTTGACAACTACTCAATAAAAACAATTTTTTAAGTAAGTCTGAAATACAATTTGTATTTTACACTTACAGCTCATCTCAGTTTCGACTTACCATATTTCAGTGCTTAGTACCCACATGTGGCAAGTGGCCACCATGGTAGCCATTGCAGCTCCAAAGGGACAGGAGAGTTGATGAAAAGTCAGACACTGCATTTCTATTGCTTCATGAGCCCGAGAGAGCAAACCTTGCTGAAAATCAGCAGATGAGGAATTGAAAGGAAAGAAGGTAAGAGTAGTAATTTCTGGGTCTGATACTGTGACTGCCCCCAGGTCCCTTCGTCTCAGACTTGAAAGGATTTGGGGTTGGGGAGAGTGTGGAGAGTGGAAAAGAGTTTGCCCTTCTATTGCAGGGAGGCTAGTAAGGTTTTTCTCTTTCTAAATTGAGACCCTACATTTCCCCACATTGTTACTTACCATGGTTAATTTCCACAGTACTCCATTCCTTAAGTCACCTTAGAAATAAATAGGCATTAGTGGGCTGGCCACCAGATGTTGCAACATTGCTTCTAAGGAAAAGACTTAGGAATTCTAAGGCTTATATAGAATTTGTTTTTGGAATGTCATCTTTTGTTGATCGTGGAGGGAGTGTTTGAAGAAGGAATCATAGTTATCTTTTGCCTTATCATCTCTAAGTTACAGCACAAGAGAAGGGTAATAAACTTTGTTAGTTGGTATCTGGGATATCACCTGCTTTTTATTGCACTGCGGCTAGGTTGGGTTTGGCTCAGAGTAGGCCTTTACCGATTGTTGGCTTGAATAGTAGTTGAAAAGCAGACATTCTTGGAATTCAGCTATGTGAACCATTTACTTCGTGAACTTCCATTCTTAAGCACTGGCTTTTCATGGATTCCTACTCACTGTAACTAAACTAACTAACATAGAGGTATAGAAAGAACAGAGTCCTAGCCTACCTGTGTTCTGAAAATGCGTATGTATGCACTGTCTAGAAACACCTGATCATGAGTTTTATATTTTTGTGAATGGAAAAATTGAATAATGATATATCAGAGATTTTAAGGTGTTGATTCTCAGGATAACACCATTGTTACGGTTTGTTTACATTCCACTCAAAGTATTATAGACTTAACAGTTGAAAAACAAAAACTAACGTAATTGCTAGAGACTTTGAGAGAAAGGTGTGGTATGATAATTAAGTGGTCTTGTAAGTTTAAATACATTTGAAAAAAATGAGAAACATAAAAAGTGTGATAAGAGAGTAAAGTAGAAATGAGGAAACCAAATACCCACTGAATACGAGGGGAATGGTGAACTTCGTAATGAAAATATTTGATGATAAATAGTTGAGAGATATTTTTAAGATGGGCACATATATTTTATAATCAACTCTTGAGACTCACATGGAGTCTCACTTTTGTGTTTAATGTCACAAACTTGTTTATTACATCCTTGTGGGACACCAGGAATAAAGACCTACTCACTGCCCTCCAGGATTTGCATTTGGACACATATTTAACTAATTCTAAAAAGTCTCTTGTTAATTAGAATTCTGTCTGCATCAGTGTTTGCTCATGTCTCATTGCATTGTTTCTTGGTACAAGTAGGAGGTCATCTATATTTTTAAGAAAATGCATTTTTAAAAATACATCCTTTAGATCCTCTTTTAATAATTTCCACTGTTTAAATTTTTCAAAATGTCATTTATGTAAAACAGAAATCCATTCTTGTTCTAAAAGAAGGAAACACTTCAGAAATACATTAAGTTTAATCATAAAACTTCCCAATTATTCCTTGTCTTCCCACATTCCCACTTCCCTCTCTGGAGTTTACTGCTGTAAATAGTATGATGTGTGTACTTGCAGTTCTTTTTTCTATGTGTATGCTTACTTAATACTTAATAAATATTTAGGTACCTTCTAGATGCCAGGCATGTACATATACATATATGTATTTAGATACACGTATATCCTCCCATGTATTCCATATATTTAAATAAATGGATCCTGTTGTACTGAGATCTGCTTGCTCATGTCACTTACCATGCTTTGGCGCTCAAGTCAGACCATACAGATCTATTCCATTCTTATTGATGGCTATATTGTGTGGATGCATTGTAATATATTTTCCATTCACTGTATTGATGAACATTTAGTCCCCCCAGCTTTTTGCAGTTACAAGCAATGCTGTAATTAATAACCTTATGTATTTTTAGAAACACAATTGCTGGGCCATAGGAAATGTATATTTACAATTTTGATAGACTGTGCCAAACTGACCTCTAAAGTCTGAACCAGTTTATACTTACAACAGTATACAAGAACATCGTTTCCTACATACATGATTTTGTTACAGTTTTAGAGCTTGAAGGACTACAGAATGTGGCTTAACCTCCCTTTCCCTTTTTTAAGGGACTTAAAATGATATCCCGAGATCTTACCCTCACAGAACTATGAGCACTTTGCCATTTCTGATCTTTGTTCCTGTGAAGACATCGTAGTTTAGGCACATTTTATATTGCAGGGTTCTACCACAGCGTTTAATTTTTTTCTGTCTCTTCTCCGTTGTTACTCAAAGCAAACTTCCTTTTCAGTCTCACATTTTCGGTTAGAGCCACTGAGTGTCTCCTCCCCTGGCTGTGTTGTCTGCATGGAACATCTTTCATTTAATATCCTTAAAAAGCTACCTTCTTTAATTATTTAAACCTCACTTTATCCACAGGGCGTATGGGTTACTTTAGAATTACCGTGGCTACAGCAAAGAGAGTATTTTATGAATCTTATTTCATGATTAGCAGCTGATTCCTGTTAGCCAAGTAAAATAGAAACTTCTTAGTTTATATAAACTCTGAGAAGTTGGCATTTGTCTTTTACAACTTTTCTGATGGCATTTGTCTTTTACAACATTTCTGCTACACTTAATGGCTTTATGTTTGTCAAATAATGTGATGCCATTTCAACTAATGAAATCTAACATTTAAAAAAATTTTTAACTACCATTTTTTTTCTTTTAGAAATGACCTTCAGAAAGTATTCTGCTTATGAAGTATAAATCAGTTCTCTTCTTCTTGTGTCAGTATATTTATTTCTAAGGTGCCTATATTGTAAGCTTCTGTTAGAAAGCCATAGTTCCAGTATCTTTTTTTGATGGACTATGAGAAGTTGTGTCAGTGACATCCCAAGTTGGTGCTTTAGCTGAGTTGGTTACATACCAAGATTATGACTTCAGGTAAAGAATCAACTGATGAAATTCTAAGGAACAGAGATCAGCCTTGATGCATATTTCAATCTTGATAAAAGAAAGAGAATTCAATATTAGATGTGAATTAAATTTGATCCATGAATGTTGTTCAAAACTTAGGATAGCAGTCTAATCATAAGCTCATCGATTATTCATTAGTATCTTGAAGGTATTAGTGCACAGAATACAGAAGAACCATCTACGACCCTTTAGTGTTTTTGTTCTAAAACAGAAGGAAAACAAATATATTATTCTCTCTTTTTTTTAATTGGATTTTATTCTCCCACACTGTAAGTGAAGTATATGTGTGGACAGAAGGCGGAGAAAGGCAGGGCACAAATTTGCTTATTCATGGGGGTTTGTGGAAGTTTGGTGGAAAAATTAAGTTTGAAACATGAAAGGCTGACAGTTTTATAGGAAAAGTCTATTTTCCTAATATTAGGAGAGACATGGACTTCTTGGACTTAAACCCTTTTTTTTATTTTGAGACAAGGTCTTGCTTAGTCACCCAGGCTGGGGTGCAGTGGAATCATGTGCAGTGGAGTGATTATGGCTCACTGCAGCCTTGCCTTCCAGGGCTCATGTGAACCTCCTGCTTCAGCCTCCAGTGTAGCTAGGACCACAGGTGTGTGCTACCCTGCTTAGCTAATATTTTCTTTGTTTGTTTTGAAGAGACGAGGTTTCACTTTGTTGCCCATGCTGTAAACTCTTTTTGCCTAAGCTTTTTTGTTCCTAAAATGGAAGTCGTTGGCTTGAGTTGTGCTTGTTCATTCCTTTATTCTTAAATACACACTATAGATTTGGATTTGGAAGCATTCTTGGTCAATTTGGTGGCCCCTTAGTTCAGCCAGTCAATGGCTGTAATTTTTGGACAGCCAGTAACTGGCTCCTAAACTGTCATTTTGGGCTCCTGGACTGCATGGGGATACTTGTTTCTGAATTTCTTTTTCTTCTGCTGCTGCTTTTTTTAAAATCACAGTAGAGAATGTTATGTTGGAGTTGGCATAAAGTCAAACAAATGGGGAAGAGGTTATATGGGGGGAAAAGAGCAAAATACTAGTATAATTTGTAGAACATTTCCTTTGGATTATATTCTAGAATGGCACAAATACACTTATAAATCAAGATTTTATGTTGTACAAATTTCTGAGTTGATCTTTTTTTATTTTACAATTCCATGGAAAATAGCCAAGATACCGGGTTTAACAAATAGTAGTCAAAGTATGCACAGTAGAACATTTTTACAACATTCTACAAATGAAAAGCCAATTTCCTTTACACAGACAGTAATGCAAATGTTCATAGTAGCTTTGCTACAAAGAAATTATATTGCTGCAATTGATGATTCCACTGCTTTAATGGGAGTTCATGCTATAATAACCTTTATTAATTAGGAAAATATCATATAATTTAAATCTGAGCAAGAATATTACAGACCCAGAAGTTGCCACTGAAGAAATTAAACAGCAATGGCTTGTCTTGTGTTTTCAAATATTATTACAGCTAATAACCTCTGCACTCATCTTGACTTTTTCATTGCTTTTTGGCTCTAGGTGCATATATTTTTCTGTTCCCAGAATACAGATCATGCAGTTTGCAGTGACTCAGGACCAATAAGGCTGAGAGTATGAAAAAAGATAGTTATATAATCTCTGAAATACATAAGTGATAGCAACTTCTTAGAATTGCAATTTATGACTTGTCATTCCTAAAAGTCGTCTTATTTTATGGGAGATTGCCTTATAAGGAGTCACATACTAGAGCAGATGAGAAGTAAAAGACAGGGGAATGTCTGATGGCTAAATGAGGTAGGTTATAGGTAAACATTTAGAACTTAGATTATGAAAACCTGATCAGTTTTTGCACCTGATCCTTTCTGAAGGGAAGGAAGAAGAAGAAAGCTTCAGCATTTTGAGGGGACTTAAAATTTTGAGGGGATTTTAAAATGTTAAAATCAGAATGAAGCTCAGCCGGGTCATTTGATATTTATTTTGTTGGAAGATACCTGATTTGAATGATTTTGTTGGGTTTTTTTCACAGTTACTTGGGAAAGGTTGTTTTAATAAGAGATTGAATCCAGAGAGACTGAAAAAGGCTTGAATTGAATAGAAAATAAAAATAATTTGGCAAATTATAAATTGGGCCTTTTTTTTTTTTTTGCCTTGGGAGTCTTGATATTTTGTGATTAAATAATACGTAATAAAGGAGTAGCTTCTCCCAGCCATCACAGAGCTAGTTATTATACAAAGTGAGCGTGGAGCATTCCATAGTCTAGAAGAACACTTCTCAAAAGATGGCCCAAGGCCACTGGTCCAAAACACATTGGCAAATAGCAGGAAATCTCATAGTCTTTGATTTATGTATATCCTTTAGCAGCTTACTGATAACCAATCAAGTGAAGCATTAAGAGTATGCAAAATGTGGCATACATAAACCTACATTAGCATAATATTACAGTTTATAAAGGATTCTAATTTAAGTTTTCTACTAAGAAGTTTGGATACTATGCAATGTGTAGCAACTTTGCAAAGCTTCATATATGAACCTATGAACATGTATAAATTGGAGTTACTTTACGTTTTAGAAAGACATATGTCATCAGTATATGTTAAATGAGCTTTCCATTGGTTTCAATTCTTATTTTTTCATTAAAAATTACTGTTTAGTTTTAAGTTTCTTATAAGTTGTCCACTTAACCCTGTAGTATATATTGATACATATTTGTATCAATAGTATTCTTATTCCGTAACTTTTAAGTAACTAGATTGAATATTGCGGTTCCAATATGAATTGTATTAGCAAGGCACATGTGTATGCAATCTTCCCAAAGAGGAGTGAAAAATAGCATTTCATTCTTATCACCTTGGCATATTTTACCTGGTCTGAAGGTGGTATGTTAAAGTTTGAGAAGTGCTGCTCTGAAGAGTTAGCTGGCAGATGCAGAAGTCAGAGTCAGAATCATTTCTGATCTCTTACATTCACTGTAGCAAGGTCTTTTAAGTTCAGGACCTTGACAAACCCTTTCTGAATCTGCTACTTACTGGGTATGGACAAGTTACCTAATCTTGTCTGTGTCTCAATTTCCTGTCTGTAAAATGGAAATTTAAAAAGTACCTACCTAATTCAGTTCTTTGAATACTAAGAAAGATGATATATATATAAAATGCTAGGACAGTCCTGGCTTATAGTAAGTATTCAATAAATAGTAGCCATTATTGTTAGATAGGAAGTCCTTTTAGTGTCCCTACTGTAAAATGGTCCATTTGTTACCAAATTCTAATTTTGTTTCTTGTTTTCAGATTAAAACATCCAACAAATATATATTTGTTCAAGAAATATTTTAATGCTTTTTGTGTGGAAGTTCATTGTTAATTATATTGTATGTTTCAAATGATTTATTTAATCATTTAAAATAATTAAGGGTCACTTTCTTATAAAATCTTTACCACTGGTAAGTAGTAAAGTTGTCATATTGGCCATTTTCTTATTATTTGCTTGTGTCGACAATGTTACCTTCAATCATTGGTTTTGTTGTGGGAACCTTTTTCATTTTTTAAGATAGGGTGTATTAGGGTTCTCTAGAGGGACAGGACTAATAGGATAGATGTATATATGAAGGAGCATTTATTAGGGAATATTGACCCACAAGATCACAAGATAAAGTTCCACATTAGGCTGTTTGCAAGCTGAGGAGCAAGGAAACCAGTCCGAGTCTCAAAACTTCAAAAGTAGGGAACCTAACAATGCAGCCTTTATTTTGTGGCCAAAGGCCAGAGAGCCCCTGGCAAACCACTGGTGTAGGTACAAGAGTACAAAACCTGATGAACTTGGGGTCTGATGTTTGAGGGCAAGAAGCATCCAGCATGAGAGAAAGATGGAGGCCAGAAGACTCAGCAAGTCGTCTGTTTGTGCATTCTTGCTTTTATGCTGGCAGCTGATTATGGTGCCCACCCAGATTGAGGGTAGGTCTGCCTCTCTTAGTCCACTGACTCAAATGTTAATCTCCTTTGGCAACATGCTCACAAACACACCCAGGAACAATACTTTGCATTTTCAATCCAGTCAAGTTGACACTCAGTATTAACCATCACACAGGGTCTTGTTCTGTCACCCATGCTGGAGTATAGTGGCATGAACATGGCTCACAGCTGCCTCAACTTCTTGGGCTCAACCAGTCCTCCTGCTTCAGCTCCCTAGTAGCTGGGACCACATGTCTGCACCATCATGCCAGGCTAATTTCAAAACAAAAAGTTTTGTAGAGAAAGGGTCTTGCTGTGTTGCCCAGACTATGGAAACCTTTTTATAATTCACTTGCCATTCTGTGAGAGAGAATTTATTAAAACTAGATAACATTTAGAAAATTCATTTAAGCAAGCACACGTTAACTTAATACTTCCCATGCACTACTTTTAGCCCTGCCTCTTTAAGGAATTCCCACTCTTTTCTCAAGTCACCTATTTATGTCACAAATGACTGTTTTTCATGTGTAGATTATGAGAAGGAGGCAGTGCCATCCATCTATTAAGAATTAGTAAAGCTGGCTGAGTGTGGTGGCTCACACCTGTAATCCCAAGCACTTGAGGAGGCCAAGGCGGGCTGACCACCTGAGGTCCAGTGTTCGAGACCAGCCTGGCCAACATGGTGAAACGTCGTCTCTACTAAAAATACAAAAATTAACCAGGCATAGTGGTGTGCGCCTGTAATTCCAGCTACTTGGGAGGCTGAGGCAGGAGAACGGAGGTTGTAGTGAGCCGAGATTGCACCACTACAATCCAGCCTGGGTGACAGAGCAAGATTCCCTCTCCGAAAGAAGAAGAAGAAGAAGGAGAAGGAGAAGGAGAAGGAGAAGGAGAGAGAGGGGGAGAGCAAAGCTGCTTTTTATTCTCATTTTTCTGGGTTAAAAATTAATATCATTCCAGGCATGGTTGTGTACACCTGTAGTCCCACCTACTTGAAAGGCTAAGGCAGGAAGGAAACTTGAGCCTAGGAGTCTAGCCTAGGCAACATAGCATGACCTCATCTCTAAAATACATACATACAAACACATCAATATAAGCATTAATATTTTCTTTCTAAATTCCTGCGGTTTATATTGCAGTCTCCCTGGAATATGAGCAGCCCATTTTGGAGAGCATGTAGCCAATTATTTGAATATTAACCCTTACTCTCATATAGGAATATAATTGGTAATTTTCTGAGTTCCTGTTCATTTAATATTCTACTTAGCATCTTTGTGGTTGTTTTGGTATGGTACTTGTGGAAGTATTTGACTTTCTAAATCTCATAAAATCATAGCCTGGCCTATGAGGTTTAGAATTTACATGATTTGTTATCTAGTCCTACTTTCCTTAGTAGACAGTGAGTTCTTCAAAGGTAGAGACTTTCATTAATCTTTGTGTTTCTGTCACCTAGCACTGAGCCTGTATTGTAGAGAGAGCTTAACAAGTCTTTTATTGAACAAATTTATATATATTCAGAAACTAGTTTGTCCATTGGCAAAGAAGTGGAGAATCAATGTGGTGATTGGAGTTACATGCATGCTCAATAAAATAATCTTGTGGAATATTTTTTATGATACAATTCTTTAGTGGTCAAACCTCAGCATATCTATAAACTTTTATTTACAAACATAAAATTATAGACTTTGGAGTTGAACTGGACACTCAGTCTTTCCCAGAGAAAAAGATATGTCAGGAATCCTGTCATGTGAACTCCAGTCATGTTCTTACTGTAGCATTTTACTGGCTGGATGATCATTCTCTTCTGCAAGGTTTCGAATTGGGTTTGCAAAATATCAGAGCCAAGGTTACATCTAGCAGTATGGTCAGTCTTCACTTGTTTCCTTAGACTTTTGGATGATAAGGGTGGAGTATATATCAAAAGAAGTGAAGTACCCTTCCTGTGAGAAGTAGAATGTGATTTTTTTTGAGGGGGAGAGTGTTTAAGATGCAGACAGGACATCATTTATCTCCCCAAGCGATATTAATTTGAAGTTTAAGGAATACTACTTGAAATTACACACCACATGGGTACCAAGAGCAGAAAGAAATTGCTAAACCATATGCTTGTAAATGCCATCTCTTTCCTCAAGAGAAAGATCATTTATATTTTGCAATTAAAGAGCAGAAGGTCTTTTTTCCCATAAAGACTTTTCAGTCAGGAAATACGCTGGGCAGAGAGGGCTTCCCAGGGGAGATTCATACAGTGTTCAAGGACTCTGGCGTATCCGCCTTGCGGAACTTTGCTCTTTGACTATTTCCTTATTAAAAGCTGGAGAATAAATTTTAATTCTAAAAATGTAGTTAGCCCTGGTTAAAGTAAAGTTTGTAAACAGATAAGTGAGCTTTAAGAAAAGAAATTATGTTTGGGTCAACTTGGTTTTTTCCCCTTTAAGGGGCAATTATAACATTACAGCATTATATACTACATATGGTATTCTCAGTTTACTGATGGACGTTGTTTATTATTTTGGTTAGAACAAATGAGTGTTGGTTTCTTACTGCATAATAAGCAGGCAATAACCCTCAGGATTTTAGTATTGCTGCTTTAGTTATTTTTGATTTTAAATGCATTTGAATTCATGAAAGTTAACTAGACAAGAAAAATAATATAGTTTCTATACCACCATCCCTGATAAATAAATTCATATGAGGTCCCAGAATCCAAAACTAATAATTGTATATGGTACCATGAAAGGCACCATTTCCTGGTTGAGGTACTCATGTCCTCTCAGTGTAAGTCCCTCATCCCCCTGCCTTTCTACTGTTCTTCCCCCCACCTTGAAGGAACAGTTAGAGTGAATAGATTACCCTTGCCTTATGCTGTGAGGATAAGCAAGTTTAGACTTCAGGACTGTCAGTAGGAGCAAATCGAAGAACACTTTGCATCTGAGAAAATCTGCCTTAAGTCTAGAAAAAGTCAGACTGAAAATCTCTTAGGTGAAGATCTTTAGTTGGCATACGTCAGATGGAGTGTCCTAGTAGGCCATGCTGCCCAGGTATCTGATTTACCTGTCTTAGCGTAATGAACTTTTTTTTCCTTGCCGGTTTTAGTGTAATGAACTCTGTGTCCTTGCCTTCAAATTGTTAATTAATTTTTCTCTGTGCAGATAATATATGGTCCCTCTGCTTGCCATTTCTGTCTTAGTCACTAAATCAGGTTCTATTGGTTGTGGCAAATCCAAACACTTGTTATCTCATACACAAACCAACTTATTTTGTAATTTTAGTGGCCAAACTTACTGAAGTATTTGTTTATAGTTTTACTACAAATAAACACTTTAAAATTTGTAAACATTACAGAAGTATGTAGCACACTATGTAAAATTTTCCCACAGCGCCAATCTAGTTAACCCTTGGTTAATAATTTGATGTATATTCTTGCTTTTTCAGTGTTTTTTTTTTTTTGAAACAAAATATGTTACTATTGTTTTGTCTTTTGCATGTAAATACACATACTTAAGATTTTTTCAGTTCATTAATATCTAACTTTATTCTTTTTAAATCATTTATAATATTTCATTTTATAGATGTACCGTTATTTGTTTAACCAATTCTCTTTAAATGAGCCTTCAGGGTTTTTTCCAGGTTTTTTTTTTTCCTGTTACAGAAAGTGCTGAAGCTGATATCCATATATATTTCGTTTTGTACTTTAATGTGAATATTCAGCTTACTTTTTTCCAAATGGCTAGCCAACACCTTTTACTGAAAAAATTCATATTTTCTCCCATTCAATTGAAATGCTACATTTATATAAATGATGCTCCTAGACTTACAATACAGTTACATCCTGATAAACCCATGGTAAGTTGAAAATATGGATCTCTTTATCATATTGGATCATTCTGTCCCCAGAGAACTTATGTCTCTGTATTTTTCTTAAATCTTTCAGTAGAGTTTTATGATTTCCTTACATGTCCTGTGAGTTTATTGCTATGTGTTACATGTGTTTTACAGTTACAAATTGCAAATCTTTTTACTAATATTTTCTGGCTGGTTGTTTTTGGCATGGAAGAATGCTATATTTTTTCATATAATTATTTTATGTGGTCACTTTAGTGAACTCCTCTTATTTTCTCTAATACTCTTTTCAGTTGATTCTCATGGATTTTTCATGTCAGCAGTCATTATCTGCAAATATTGATTATTTTGCCTCTTTGTTTCCTAATCCATTTAACTTTAATTTGGTTTTCTTTTCTTTTCTTTTTTCTTTCCTTTTTCTTTTTTGAGACAGGGTCTTGCCCTGTTGCCCAGGATGGAGTGCAATGGTACCATCATAGCTCACTGCAGCCTTTAACTCCTGGGCTCAAGTAATCCTCCTGACTCAGCCTCCGAGTTAGCTAAGATTACAGGCTCATGCCACCATGCCTGGCTAATTTTTAAATTTTTTTGTAGAGACGGGGTCCTGAACTCCTGGCATCAAACAATCTTTGCATCTTAGCCTCCCAAAGTGCTGGGATTACAGGCGTGGGCTACTGTGCCTGGCCAGCATACTTTTAAAAATACATATAGGTAGACTGAAACTATCACTTTATAGGTAAACTATCCCATTGATGAAAAAAATACTGTATAAAGCTGTGGTACTGGTAACTTTGTTAGTGCCCTTTACATCTTTGCAATAAGATTCAAATTAAATTATATCCTAAATGAATTTTTTCTGTGTTTTTTTTTTTTTTGTATACTTGCACACCTGAGCAAGAGTTGGAAACCTACAACAGTAGGAGTCTAAATCAGTGGCTATTTTTCCGAGTTGCTTAGTTGAAGCACTTCAAAATGGTGATTCCAGTGCCTCGGCCCCAGTTTAGACTAGTTAAATATGAGTCTCTGAGGAGTGGGACTCAAGCATCTTTTTTTTTTTTTTAAACTCCCCATGTGATTCCAATGTTTGGCAAGCTTATTGAGAATCACTAATCTAATTAAAATTCTATATGCCAATAAAATTGTGTTTATTTTATCCTAAGTGGCTGTTTTCTATACACGAAACAGTTTCATGTTTCCATTTGGAAAAACATAATTAAAATAAAGTGAAATTAGATATATTGAGAAGTAAAGATCTGGAGAACTTATTGTGGTAGATACATACATATATAATATTGTTTATGATATATCAGTTTAAGAATTATAAATTTCCCTTCTGAGCTGGTCAACCAAAAAACAATCATTGTTCATCAAGAGTCATTGAGTAAGTAACTTGAGTATTAGCCATGACATGGATAAAATATTAAGAAAATATTATACCAGAGAATGTATCTACTGGGTATATACCTTACACCTTTTCAGTCAGGGAAAGTATTTTGTTTAGAGTCATGCACAATCATTGAAATGTTGGGTAGTGATGTGAGAGTTGTATTGAAGAGGAATGAGTTTTTGAAGTCAGGTACCAGTAGCTTTCTGAATTTCCTGACCAACATAGGAAATGATCATAGGAACATCAATTGGGTAACCCAGCAAAAAACAAACAAATAAAATTCCCAGTCTGATCGTTTGCCTAAAGTACAGTCAGTCCTTGAGGTCAGTCCTTGATCACGGGTTAGACCAGGGGTTAGCAGACTATGACCTGTGAGTCTAATCTAGATCTTTTCTAGAAATAGTTTTACTGGATATGACCATCGTTTATTCATTTTCTTATTGCCTATGGCTGCCTTTAGCTCCTACCATAGAGCTGAATCATTTGATATAGATTGTATAACCTGCAAAGCTTTATGTTCTATCTGACCCTTTATAGAAAGTTTGTCAACACCTGTATTACACTGTTGTTGTATATACACATTAAGACTATTGTATCACACATTACTTGCTCATACTCTCAAATAGATTCTCTTAAGCTGAATTTGGTCCTTCATACACAAGTGACTAGAGATCATTCTGTTTTTAGGGCTTTCAAATGAAGGCTGCAGTTGAGGGAGAGGGATTTACCTTGGCAGTTAGGGGTTTATACTGCTAGTTCTCTGATGTTCCTACTGTAGGTAACCAGGATTTTGCTCACTTACCTGGGGTTGGTGACTTCTTGCCTAGCTCATTTTCCATGTTCTTCTGCATCACTGCTGTTGCTCCCTCTTTTGAGGGTGGGTATATGGTAGTAGGTTAACTGAAGCAGGCAGATTTGGAACCTGCTCCATGAAGATCTTCCATTGCAGTCACAGGAGAAAAAGACCATTTTGCACACACCTTGCTAATAATGGAACCGGATGTGGAAGACTAAAGATTAGGAGCTGTTCAACCGTTAATTGTGGCTCAAGTGGAGAGATAAAAAAGGTGTGGAGGTCTAGTAGAGAAAACATATCTGGCTCAATTTCTCTAGTCTCGGATGCTGCAGAGGAGTAGCTGGCTACCTCTGAGCTATCAGCCACCTCTTCACCTGGGGCATATGAATGCTAGCCAAGGCTCTGACGTACTTGCCCATTACTTAGACTTATCAAAGCAGTACCTTCAATTAGCTAGCCATGATGGCACACACCTTTTAGTCCCAGGTATTTGGCGGGCTGAGGTGGGAGGATCACTTGAGCCGAGGAGTTCAAGGTTACAGTGAGCAGTGATCGCACCACTGCACTACAGCCTGGGCAACAGAGCAAAGAGAGCAAGACCAACTCTTTTTTGAGACAGAATCTCACTCTGTCGCCAGGCTGGAGTGCGATGGTGCGATCTCTGCTCACTGCAGCCTCTGCCTCCCGGGTTCAAGTGGTTCTCCTGCCTCAGCCTCCCAAGTAGCTGGGACTACAGGTGCGTGCCACCACACCCAGTTCATTTTTGTATTTTTAGTAGAGATGGGGTTTCACTATGTTAGCCAGGATGGTCTCGATCTCCTGACCTTGTGATCCACCAGCCTCAGCCTCCCAGAGTGCTGGAATTACAGGCGTGAGCCACTGTACCTGGCCAACTTTTTTTTTTTTTTTTTTTTTTTTTTAAACAGTACCTGCAAGTACATTCAGTATTAAAAAATATAAACATTTTTAGCTTTCTAAGAATATACCCCACCCCTTCTTACATGTAAAGCTGTTAATAATGTTTTAGCCCTTTGATTTTCAGGTACTTTTGTAGAAAGGGATTGCATACAAAAGCAAGGAAGGTGCCTGTAAATGAGACAAAATATAATGATGTGCTGGTAAACACTGGCAGACTGATCACCAGAGCAGCAAGTTTAGAATAGAAGCTACAGTCTTGAGAAAAATGTTGGAGTTACTCTTTTGTTGGATGTGGGAAGCTTAGGACGCTACTGCAAACGTTCATTAATACATGTCATTATTTTTGTGACTCCAGAAGATTATTACTTTTTTAAATAAAACATTTGAGATGGTTTCAGACCAAAACTTCTTATTTGAAATCTCATTATTTCATCTGTTCTGTTTGTAATTTAGGCCTAGATCTGTGCCTGAATGACTTTTCTATTGGGTATAATTGTATTCAACCTTATTCAATGTATCTGTGTAAAAAAGAAGTTATTCTGATTGTTGATTTTTCTTTTCCTGAGGTACTGTAAGGAATATGGGATCTGTGTTTGGGCTCAGTTTTCTAGACTGTGATGGCGCCAAGTGCTGTTAGTGTTTGGAGACCCTGGCATTTTTACTTTCCTAGTGTGATAAGGCAATGAAGGGAGTACATTTAAGGGAAGCAGGCCGCATTGCTTCTTAGAATAAACGAGTTAATAAAGATACCACTGATTAACTCTCTCTCATGTGAATTTTTCTAAGCACTTTAAATTTTTACTTAGCTATGTTTATGGTATGTGATTTTCTAAGTGTACTCCCCTCCCCCCACTAACTCTCATTCCTTCTTTATATGATAGATCAACGACTATCGTCTGTTTCACAAGATGAGTAACAGCCACCCTCTTCGCCCCTTTACTGCAGTGGGGGAAATTGATCATGTGCACATTTTGTCTGAACATATTGGTGCCTTGTTGATTGGGGAAGAATATGGCGACGTCACATTTGTTGTGGAAAAGAAACGTTTTCCTGCCCACAGGGTGATTTTAGCAGCCAGGTGCCAATATTTTCGGTAAGTGTGTAATACTTTTTTGAAAGTTCAGTTCACCTGTAGAAAACACTGGTATTTTCTGCTCTGTGAAAAATATGTAACCAAGCATAATGACAAAATCTTGCATTCTCTTAATTGAATATCTGTAAAGATTTCATCTTTGTAGACTTTGTTATTTTTTGAGAATTGCCTTTTCCTTTAGGAGCCATCTTAAAATTAAAGGGTTGGAAGGTTTCCCAGACCAGATAGTGCCCAATCAACCATTTTTCAAGGTCTCAAGAATGTTTCTCAGGCTGAGTCTTTGTTGTCCTCACCTTCTCATCACAGTAGGTGGCTAATGGGACTTAAGTTTCTTTTTGTATAGGTAGACTGACCTCTGGACCTGCTAATGGGCACATATACCCCCTTAGTTTGAGACTACTGAGGTCTAGGACCTGTTAGTAACTCAGCAGGTCTAAGAGGTGTACTTATATGCAGCTATTGTTTGTTACTTGAGTCCTTAGTTTCCAGGATTATAAATCTTAAACTGATCTTTAACTACTCTACATTTTACCTAGTATTTGTCAAAAGTGAGTCATCACTGAATTACTGAGTTACAATTTATGCTTGATAATGAATCTTTTCCTATTTGTATGGACAAAGATGGTCCACAGAGTTAGAGATTTATCTAGGAAACTTGGTACCTGAAATAGAGATGCCATTGGCTTAGAGAAAATTTCAGTTACCTTCTAGTGATAACTGTAGTCTGGCTTTTATAATCAGAACTAAGAGAGACAGCAACATCTGGAGTCAGACATGTTGTGCTAAAGTGTGTGTGTCTCCTGGAAATATTTACTCTGTAGCTGGAGCTCCTATGGTTTTTCATAAACTTCTTATCTTATACATGTAAAATGCCACTGTAGGTGAAACCAGAAGCTTAGAAAAATAAGGAGTCTGTTAAGACTTCTAACGCTCTCCTCTTCTTCCTAGTGGTCAACTCTACCAAGGCATCTGACCTTGGTCTAGCCATTATTTCTTACGAGCCTCTGTCCTCTGCACACTTTTCCTTTTGTGTTTATTTCCCTTTTAAAATGTTTGGTCCAGTCATTACTATTAAAGTGTTTTACAAGAGTCCACTTTTTATTAAGTCAGAACTTCTCAGCCAGTGTTTACTATTTATTAATACTGTATACCTTGCCCTCTTTCAAAAATAATTTGAAACAACTCTATGTGGGTGCCATTTAGGTGATTAGTATATTCTTAAAAGAAACTCAAATACTTTTAGAAAGTTGAATATCGTATTGAGTGAATGGAATATACTACTCCCACTTACTGACCTTGTTCTTGATGTTTTTGTAGATATTTAACCTTTGTAATATTTACTGGCTCACTAAGCTAAGTTCAGAGTCTACCTTAGACTACCTTAGAGCTAAGCTCTACCTCTGAGTCTACCTTAGAGCTAAGCTTAATACTGCCTTACTTAGATTCTCAATGTTGACAGTATTCATATGCAAAGGAATGTTAACTGTCAGCTGTCAGAAGATGCCTAAGTACTGTCATAATAGCCTATCAATTCCCAGATAAGGAATTGTATAAGAGGAAACTTTTCATAGTAAACATCCAACCTCTGTGCTTGTCTTGGGGATTCATATTTATTGTTCCAAGGGAGCTTCATCAAAACCACTTTTAAAGCATTGAGAATCCAGATAAATACCACAGACCATACAGGACTGGAGTTAAGTCTTGTTGAGGTCTCCCCAAAAAGGAGAAGTTCTTTAATTTGGTAATTTTAGGGTAATGGTTGGATGCTCCCTGGCTTAATGGAAGCCTTCAAGGGTATTTTTAGACAGAGTATAACCCAGTGAAGAGGTGTGCTCAGAATATTCATGAATCTTTGCTGGATGGTTTCAGCTATTTTCCTGGGGGCAAACAAGAATGCTAGGTCCTTGGGGAGTGTGGGACAAGTTCCACATAGGTAACCCTGATACGCTAGTCCTACTCTGAGAATTTTAGGAACAGAGAGAATCTCTTTCTTGCTTCCAGTCTCTTCCTGTCACTTTTGCATTTTTTCTTTCTCATTCTGTGTTCTTCTCTCCCTTTTCTTCACTTCTCCCTTGTCCTGTTCCTCCTTTCTTTCCTGATAGGTTGGAAGTTTAATTCGTTCACATTATTCCTTCTTGATTAATAGAGGTAGAAATTCAAATTTATTACCTAACTGAACTGTCAAGTTTTCATTTTTTTAGATAAGCAATAATGTAGGGCTTTTTGTTTAATCTGAAAGGAAAAAAGTAAAAAATCACCGTAATCCTATCAGTAATTTTATTTTTAATTTATAAAGTAACAAATGAAAGAATGAAAGTCTTTGTCTCCCCGTCATCTAATACCATTTCCCGGAGATAAGTGATGTTAACAGTTTAATATGAATTTCCTCTGATTTTAAAAAAATCTTTAAATCCAATCTGATTTCCTCTGATTTAATTTAAAGAAATATCTGTATAGACATATGTGCGTAAACATGTAAATATGTGGTTATATACTTTTTTCATGCAGTACGTATGGATCTGCAATTTTACTTACTCAACTACCATATCCTGGACATCTTTTCAAAACAGTACCTGTTGATCTCCCTTGATATTTCTAAAGGCTGCATAGAATGAGTATATTACAGTTTTTTTTTAAACCATGTTGCTATTTAATGGACATTTAGATTTGTTCCAGTGTTTCAGTGTGCATTCTTACACATTTTTCTTGACTGTATTATTTCTCTAGAAGTGAGTCCTAAAAGAGAGATTACTGAGTTGAAGGGTATGCACATTTTAGGTTTGACTATATGCTACTAAATTTCTTTCCATAAAGGGCTGCACGTTTGTACTCTGAAAGCAGTGCATCAACCAACTTGTTCAACCTGTTTTTCCATTGCTTTTGCAGCACCAATATTTACAAGCCTTTTAATTTCTGCTAATCTTACAGGGGAGAATGACATCATATTAGTGTTTGTCTTTATCTGGTTATATCTTTTCCTATAGAGTTTGACTTTTTAAATGGTCTTATTGACCTTTAACATCTTTATATCAACTTCATTGTGCCTCTCAAAAGATCACTCCCATCTTTCTATTTAATACCTATCATATATCTTGAGCTTTCAGAACATTTCATTAGTTCAGTGGTTTATTAATTCAGATAGTTTTAAAATCATTCCTCTTGCTTCCTTTAAAGAACCATTTTAAATGATTACTTTGCATTTTTTTACTTGGATCTTTGTGTCATTAAACAAATATATATTTGCATAATGTCGAAAACTGTTATTTCCAATATTTTGTAGCAAATCCTATTTGAAGGTTTCTTCATGTGTTTCTTCCCTGATGTGCAGAGCATTATTGTATGGTGGAATGCGAGAGTCTCAGCCTGAAGCAGAAATTCCTCTCCAAGACACCACTGCAGAAGCATTCACAATGCTACTCAAGTATATCTACACAGGGCGGGCAACGCTGACTGATGAGAAGGAGGAGGTGCTGCTGGACTTTTTGAGCCTGGCTCATAAATATGGATTTCCAGAACTAGAGGATTCTACTTCTGAGTATCTCTGCACCATACTTAACATTCAGAATGTCTGTATGACTTTTGATGTTGCCAGTCTGTACTCACTTCCCAAGTTAACTTGTATGTGTTGCATGTTTATGGACAGGAATGCTCAGGAGGTGCTCTCAAGTGAAGGTTTCCTTTCTCTTTCTAAGGTGTGTGTCATTTGTCTACAAGTAATTTATAGGCATGCATTGTTTTATTTATACCTATAAAGCAGATAAAGCAATGGACTAAGAATAAAAAAATAAAAATCATTGGTATCAAAGAGGTTATCTGGTCTAGCCACTTGCATCTAGCTACTAGGACTCTAGATCATAAAACAGAGGGGCTGGTTGGTTGTGTTTTCTTTTAAGGTTCTTCTGGTAAGTTTTATGTGTAAAAGAGACTGTGCTGCTGAGTAGTTGTTTTCAATGTAGTGACCACAAAATAGGATCCTTTGTGGTATTGCATACTACCTTTTGGTTTTGTTTTTCTCTAACAGAGAGTGTGACTAATAATTCCTTAGAGCAAGCAGGCAAATTCATAAAAGATATCTGATGCATCATTTGATGTCTTTAAGTCACTGCTTTTTTTGCTGGCTTAAAATTCAGTATTAAAGCTAGAGTAAAACTGTTTTGCTCACATCTTCCTTTGAACTCTGGGTAGTGATTGTCTCTTCATTTCTCTTGTTGTGTTCCTTCTAGAACCTGGATATTTGTAATGAGAAAACCTATTGAGAAGCTACATATCTTGATTTGAGTGTAAATTAAGATTTGTGTTATCCTATTTCTTTTTTCTACTTGATTTTTAAAGACAATGATCTTTGAGGGTTGCACCATTGTTGCTGGAGGTCAGTTTGGAGATCTGAGAGCCAAAAATATGGTAGTGAAGTAATACTGTGAAACAAAACACTTTGAATTTTAAATGCTAGATATATCTTTCTAACTTAACAATGTACACTTTCTTGAAGAATCTGTATGTATTGACAGCTTTTCACTTTGGCATTTTTCTTTTTGTTGTTTTAAAAAAGATGGATGCAGATGTGTTTGGAAAGACTAGATGTTTGTTGTAGTGGTACAAGATACCTGAGCATAAAAGAAAGGTGCTACCATCCTTGTTGTTTACACAGCCATAATGAGCAGGAGAATATGTGGCACAAAGCATAAGGGAAGAAGAGGGTCAAAAAGAGTTAATTGGCTAAATATAAGTTATACTTGTTCTGTAAGCTTTTACTGATTGATCATGCAATGGTTGAACTTCATATGACTGGAATTTTACCTTTCTATCCTTTTCAGACAGCACTTTTAAACATCGTGTTAAGAGATTCATTTGCAGCTCCTGAAAAAGATATTTTCCTAGCCTTATTAAACTGGTGTAAGCACAATTCAAAGGAGAATCATGCTGAAATCATGCAGGCTGTGCGTTTACCTCTCATGAGCCTCACCGAACTTCTTAATGTTGTGAGGCCTTCGGGACTGTTGTCTCCTGATGCCATTCTGGATGCCATTAAAGTGCGATCTGAGAGCCGGGATATGGACCTCAATTACAGAGGCATGCTCAGTAAGTACCTGTCTATCCTAAACTCACCAAGAAACTTTATGTGCCTCTTATGCCATTCACAACTACAAAGCTACTACAAAACTGTATAATGCAGGTGTACATGAAATATGCACATTTATAAACAGCTAGCTTTGCTTCCTGTGGAATGTCTTTCCCTGTCTTTCCTATCAATTCCTCCTGAGATTGATTAGCCTTTATAGACCCTAAAATAGATATTTCTTTCCATTCCTGGATAGATTTCTCAACTGTTCCCCCAGAATGTCAGAAATAGGTACTTTCCTAAAAAGCTGCTTCTCATGTTAAGACCTTTTCTTCCTTCCTCCATCAAGTAAATACTGAATACATGATGTGTACTTATTATTTTGGGTACCATGAACGTGGAGATTCTTTTTTTTTTTTTGAGACAGAGTTTTACTCTTGTTACCCGGGCTGGAGTGCAATGGCACAGTCTTGGCTCACTGCAACCTGTGCCTCTGAGTGCAAGTAATTCTCCTGCCTCAGCCTCCTAAGTAGCTGGGATTACAGGTGCCTGCCACCATGCTTGGCTATTTTTTGAGTCTGGTTTATAAATATGGATTTCCAGAGCTAGGGGATTCTACCTCTGTCTCTGCACCATACTTAATATTAAGAATGTCTGTATGACATTTGTGTAATAGCTTTTGTCTGCATAATAGCTAACACTTACGTAGTATTTCCAATACTTATCACCACTTAAGTGGTAATTTTTCTTATTAATGAATTCATAGCAATTAACACTTACAGAGTGCATACTGTGTATCAAGAACAGGTCCTACATGACCATTTAATTCTCACAACTCTTTGAGGTATATACTGTCATTGACTCCATTTTACAAACTGAAACAGAGAAATGAAGTAACTGCTCAAGGTCACACAGAAAGATGGCAGAAATGAGAGTCAAACCTATGTAGTCTGGCCCTAGAAACTGTGTAATTAACCACTAAACTATGCTGCATAATTGTTACATATAGTTTCTGCTTTTGATCCTTTTAATTTCATTGTGGAAATAAGACATAAACTCCCATGAAAAGTTAAATACAACAATATTCAAGGAAGTACGTGTTATAGAACTTCAGAAGAAGAAATGACTTGGAATGATTGAGGGAGATTTCATGGAGCTTATGAAGCTTGAGTTGAGCCTTGACATTTGATTCAAATAGTGTTAAGAGTTGGGTGAATTTCAGATGGAAAGAATCATGAAGTTAATAGACAGAGGTTAGAGCGTTTGAAGAGACCATGAATAGAAGAGCTTGATTAGAGTAAAAGGCTTTTATTGATTAATAGCAGAGAAACTATGTGAAGGTCAGCTTAAGCTAGTTTATGGAAGTCTTTGAAACTAGATTGGAATCTCCCTTATATGCAATGAGGAACCAGTTTGAGAGAGGAAGAGTGGTATGCATACAGTGGTGGTTTTGAAAAACTGATTCATAGTGCTGTATTTGAGGATTTAGAATAAGTAGGGGGAAACTGATTCAGGGAGACCAGTGAGGAGGGTATTTAATCTGTGCACAATTGATACTACCTTAAACCAGATTGGTGGCAGGGAAATTGAAAATAATGGATGATTAGAATGGATATTATGGAAAAAAATAGAACTTAATGATTCAAGTGATTTAAATTTGGGAATTAAATTTAGGAGAAAGTTACCATTTGTTATCAAATCTAAGAAGTCAGAAATTCTCAGGCACAATTATCTTATGTTCCACTAAGGAAAGAAACAATACTGCCAGTTAACCGTGATACACTATGATGTCTACATTGCAATTTCAGAAATTTAAAAAATTGATCACCAAGTGTGTCTTAGTAATGAAATACAGTACAGTACTTCTTTGAAGAAGATGCTGAGCTTGTTTTAGATTGAGTTTGAGGGTTGTGGGGACATGCAAGTTGTAAGTTCTGTCCTGTGCTAGTCATTTTCCTGAGTGATTTCTTCTTGACTGTGCCTTTGAACACTCTCTGGAAGTACTTATTGATCTTAAATAGATGTCCTTAACAGACTTCTCTCCTGACTTATCAGGTCTAGATTTCTTTTCACTGATTATAGAAGAAAAAACATAAGTTTTGGCCCAGACATATTTGACATCAAATCCTGAATTAGTCACTTTAGTTGTACGATCCGGTATTAAATTATTTAAAGAGTTTTACCTTTTATTTTATATCTCCTAGTATTGTTATGAGACTTAATTGAAATAATGTGTGCAAATAATTTGTATAAGCCCCATATAGGAAACCATTGTTACCATATGTATATCATTTTGATGTGTTTTTTCTTTTCTCTGTACATCTGTGTGAGAATTACCACATTGATCACATTGTTTTAAACATTTTTGTTTACTTGTCTTTGATCCTTGAAAGCAGAGGTGATCTTTGTAGGTCTTACTGATCTCTATGTCCTCAACATTTAACACACTTAATAGCATGTAACGGGTACTTGGTGAATGCTTAGGGAATGAATGCAGGGAGAAATGTTTAATAGGAAGTAGGAACACATTGCTGTTTAGGAAGCAGTCAGAGCTGGTGATAGAAGAGTTGAAACCTGAGCTAGAGTATAGAGAAAGAAGTAAAAATCTAAGTCTGAGACTTGGAGAAAACTTATAGCTAGGCGACTTAAGGTAGACAAGGAAGAAGGAAGACATTTGGGACTGAAGAGAGTTACAGAGGACAGCCAGAGGAGAGAGCTTTCATATGGTTTCAGTAGTCAGTGGTCTCATGATGGGGAGGTCAAGAAAATTCAGAGACAACTTTTGGATCTAAATTGTGATTAGTTGGTAAGTAATCTGGACAAAAGACTGGCTTCCAGGGAGTTAGGCCATGGATGTTTGAAAAGGTAATAGAGATAACATACTGCCTCTCTGATTTGTGAATTGGATTGAAAGGTAATAAAAAAAAGTATGGTAGCTAGAGAGATCAGGCTGGGAGAGTCCAGAAAGAAATCAGAGGTGCTAGAGTATGGTATGAGTTAAGGGTCAGCTTTCTATAAAGTGTGGGAGGATGGCAAGTGAAGAGGTAGTTAGATGAGTTACTAGTGTTAGGCTTTTCAAATTCTCATGTTGGATCCTGTCTTATAGAAGTTCCTTTCCCTCACTTGCCCTAGATTTGATTTGAAGTGCTGAAAAGGCCCTAGAACTGGATTCTCTACAGGGACAGTCTTGGGACATGTTTGCAGGAGTGAGGATTTGTTTCAGACATTTCACATGGTTACTGGTAGCTTGGAATGATCAACTGGTCAGTATAAGGGTAGTACCTGGGTTATAAGAAACTCATGAGATTAGTTGTGAAAGAGAGAACTTAGCCAGATGAGGCACCCAGTTCTGGAATGATACATACACTGAGATTGTTGTTCATCAATGTTAAATTCTTCACTTTGGAGTAAATGAGGGGAAGCTCAAGGAAGAGGTTATGTAAATATTTGGGAATGCTTTATCTAACTTCTAAACTTGAGTAATGATTAAGTAACAGTCTGTTTTTCCTGACTTTTAAAGCATATGAATAATAAAATCAATAATATAAATACAAGGAAGCGTAACACTTTCCTGTCAGACCTGAAAAAATAGTTTTTTTTTAATTCAACCATCTTTATTAATCTATCAGTGTTACATTTTATATGTAACATCTAGTTGTATTCTCAAAGGGCTCTACTTTAGTACATCATCTTAATAGCAGAAAGCCAAGTAAGATGGCCAAACCTCACACTAGCATTTTAATATCCTCTGGACAAGGGAAGCTAGAAAGTCAGTCACTTTATACACATGTAAGAGTAGTGTTCCAAAATAAGTAAGAAGCTGCTACATTTTTAAGCAGGGAGGAAAAAACTTTCATTTTGGTCTTTGTGTTCCAGCAAATTATACTTTCAATTAACAGAAACAAAGATACCATAAAAATTGCTATGCTTTTAAAATTTCTGAATTTCAGTACAAATTAAAATTAGTCCTAGAGTCTTTTGGGAGGCCAATAGCTAGCAGCTACATTAATTGGTGTAGATGAGCCTCCTTATTGATAACCAGATCCGGGTTGGGTATAGCCCCTGACAAAGGCATTAGGATTAGGAAACGATAAGGAATAGGCCTACTTGGAGGAGGGGTCATGGTATTTACAGGATGTGAAGTAAAACCTGGTCTTCGTCAATAGACTCCAGGTTGGCTTGGAGCCATTCCAGGTTGAGAGGCGGAGAGGTGGGGGGCCCAGTATAAATAATAGGCTGAGAAGTTTGGGTAGGATAAATTTGTGCAGGATAATTGCTCTCTTGGTATTGCTGTGGCGGCTGAGCAGGCAGTTGTTGAGGCTGAACAGAAAGGCAGGAGCTGGTACCTGGGTAGTTGGTTGCTGGCCATATTTCTGGAACTGCTGAGGTTGTTGGGGTCCAGTCTGCTAACTATGGCTATTTGAATACTGAATACCGTACTGTTGAGGCTGCTGAGGTGGATCCTGCAGCTGCTGCGTACCATAGCTGGCCTGTTACTGGTACTGTTGGTACAGGACTTTCAGTCTGACCTGCTTGTATCTCAGCTCCTGTATATGGTGGTTGCCGTGGCTGAACTCCTGGTGGGTGAACTGCTGCTGCTGAGGAGGAGGAGGCAATGCTGTCTGTTGTTCCTTAACAGTCTTCTGCAGGAGCACTGGGTTTCCAAACCTGATCATCTGTTAAGCCAAACGACAACGTAACATTATTATTGATTTCATCTTGGTTTTTTAAAAGAATCAAAAGCTGACATACTTGCTGCCATAACCTCAGTAGACTGTTTTCCAGAAGAATCTGAAGAAGCAGGCTTTTCTTCCTTGCCATCCACAGTGTCATTTTCAGGAATATTGGTAGAAGGTCCTGGTTCTTTATTTCAAAGTTCTGTCAGTTCTCGACAGAGATACTTCACTTGACTTGATTCAAGGGATTTTTTTTGGCCATTAACAAATAATGTCAGCTTCAATATCCTACTACACTAAATTGTAAAGGGAAGGTCAGAACTATCAAATATTGTTATAAGATCTTTATCTTTATACTTTTGTTACTTCATCATTACTCAGAAGCTTTCCCCTGAAAACTCGTTACATCATTAGCACTAATTCATCATAAGTAGTATTAATACCTTCATTATGAATAGGAATTTATGGAATATCCTCCCCAAGTTGAGCTTTCATGATTAGCTTCCCACTTAGGTCCAACTGTTCATTCATGGTGGACTCTGGGATGTTCTATATATTCAGCTCTTGAGAAAGAGGGCTTGTGGAGGTCACTGCCACCACCTCTCCACAGGTCTCCACTGACTGGGCCAACACCAGGCCGCCAGGCTGGGGTGTTGCGGGGAGCCTGTGGTCACTGCCCACTCAGTTGCTCTCCATGGCTGCCGCACCTTGCTTGTAGGTTCATGTGGGCCCACCCGATTGCCACAAATAGGTTATTTTCTAAGTAAATGGTATCTTACCATTCATGTCATTATTTTCTTTTATCAAAGTTCTTTACTACTAGCTGGGAAAAAGGATATAAAACTTCAGAACTATTCCTGGGCTGATGACTTGAAAAGATAGGTCTGTTTATTTTGAAATTATTGACAGAATTTCGTTTTGAGGTTGTTGTTCTTCTTCCCTGGATGTAGATTCTGTGTCTTTGGGGACTTTTCATAAAATGTAGAGAGGTTTTATCTTGGGACTGGTATATAAAGACTAATGCTTTTTCTTTGAGTTCATTATCATTGGTTACTGTAAAATTTAATTCTTAGAGCTGCATGTCCTAAGGCTTTTACCAAATTACAGGGATTTTTTTTCCCCCTTAAAAAAAAAAAGAGAATCCAAAGGATGTTTTAAACTTATCTATGATGGTCTTTCTGGAAAGTAGTTTAGACTAGTTTTATGCATATATAATGATGAACATTTTTCTATACAGCTGGGGAAAGAGAATTAACTTTTTAATGAAAATTTTTTTTTTTAGGAAATTTGAACTACCTATACCTCTGCCTGACATTTAGCTTTGTCTTAGCTTGTGGAGATATTTCTATCTGTCCTAAAAGTTAGTGCTGTTTTTGGTTCAGGCTGAGTTATATTTTATTTTGTATATCTCAGGTTTAATTTGGGGAAATTAAATTAAATTTAGATTTGAGGAAAGAGTAATTTCTTGTTTCTGTATGTTTATAGTAGGGAGCATATCACAAATTCTATCCTCAAGATTTCTTTATTGAATAGAAAGTCAATCTGTTCATAGGACTGCTAAGTTACATTATTGGTTAATAAATAAATGTGTGTGTGTGTGGGGGTCTGTCCTTTTACATAAGTGTGTGTGTGTGTGTGTGTGTGTGTGTGTGTGTGTGTGTGTAGTGAAGTCTGTCCTCTTTACCCTGTACCTACCCATCCCTGTAGTTTTTATTCCTCAGACTGAGGGAGCTTGCTACTGTTGTATTATAATTCTTGCTGTATTTGCCTAGACTTCTACTAGGTTGAGCTTTTTAAGCAATGTAATTATGCTGTTTTACCTTTGTTTTTCCAGCACCTCCCTAGCACAGTGCCTGAAATCTAGACTTTTTTTTTTTAAGTGATAAATGAGTGACTGAATGAATCCATCTCTTGCTTCTAAACTAGAATTTAAATTTGTATCATCTGTCACATAAAGACAGTAATACAACAGTGAACCTGTAATACTTTCAAAACTCTTTGAGCTGGGTGCAGTGATTCACACCTGTAATGCCAGCACTTTGGGAGGACAAGGCAGGAGGACCACTTGAGCCAAGGGATTGGAGATCAGCCTGGGCAACATAGTGAGATGCAGTCTCCAAAAATTTTTTTTTTTAATTAGCTAGGTGTGATGGGCCGTGCCTGTAGTCCCAGCTGCTCGGGAAGCTGAGACAGAGGAATTGCTTGAGCCCAGTAGTTTGAGACTGCAATGAGCTATAATTGTGCCACTGCACTCCAGCCTAGGTGACAGAGTAAGACCCTGTCTCTAAAAAAATACAAATAAAACTCATTGACTTTGTATCTTCAAAGCTAGAAGATACTGTTTATATCTTCTCAGCTCTGGTTTATTGTGACAGAGAAAATCTCATCTGTAAATAGGGGGTGTATAAATGATCTCTAATGAGTATTCCTCCATGGGAGTGTGTAGTATCTGTATATGTGCTCTTGTCTCCTGAAATGGTGAGCTTTGGAGGGCTTAAATCTAGTACAGTGAGCAGCACATAGGAAGCACCTTAGGGTTATTTTTTTCTTTAATAGGATTAAGGTCCCTTTCAGCTCTGTGTTCTAAGTAACTTGCCTAAATTACCGAGTGAATTCAGTACCAGAATTGGAAGCAAAGTGCTGGTCTTCTGACTGACCAGGCAAATGGTCTTCCATAGATTCTTCTGCCTGGCTTCTTTTTTATTGTGTATTTGAGTACCAGTACTGTCGAATGTGGAAAGGAGGCCTGCAGAGAGTGGGAAAAAGGGGAGATAAAGTTAAGGTAAGATAGGAATCATCAAGAAAGTCATTTCTAATGCTGCATTTTTGGGGGATTATTCATAGGAAGGGAGCATCCATCCATTTCCTGGGGAAGTTGGGATGGGGAGTAGAAATGATTTCGCTGAGAGAATTGGGTAAGTAGATTACACTGGGCAGAGAACTAAGTCTGGATCCAGATATTCCACAGGGGTGAATGACCATGTCAACCTATATGTAATGGAGAGTTCAATAAAAGATAATTAAGAACATAAAGCAATGAAAGAAAAGCACGAGATAATTAACCCAGCACTCCTCTCAGATCTTGGCACTGTGTAGCTAGGGGTAGGTCCTGCTTCATTTCTCTTTATTTTTCTTTCTAATAATTAGCTAATTTCTGCTTAGCTGTAGAACTTCAAAGTGTAATATTTTTCTTGATGCTTGTAAAATGCATTAAAATTATGTGTAAAACATTATGATTATCTACTATGTTGTTTATTCTCTACCACCTTGTTTTTTTGAAAGAGTCTTACTCTGTCGCCCAGGCTGGAGTGCAGTGGCACAGTCTTGGCTCATTGCAACCTCCACCTCCTAGGTTCAAGTGATTCTCGTGCCTCAGCCACCCAGGCGGCTGGGATTACAGGCATATACCACCATGCTCAGCTAATTTTTTGTATTTTTAGTAGAGATGAGGTTTTGCCATGTTTGCCAGGATGGTCTCAAACTCCTGTACTCAAGTGATCCACCTGCCTTGGCCTCCCAAAGTGCTGGGATTACAGGCGTGAGTCACCATGCCTGGCCAGCACTTTGTATTTTTTCAAGAGCTTTTTTCTCTGCTGATAGACAGATATAGGCACTAAGAATATTTATGGTTTGATTTATTTTATTATGATTTGAATTTTCTCATGATTATTCTTCCTATTAAATTCATCCCTTAATTATAGATTTTGCAGAAAAATTCTTGGAGTTATATTTTAATCCAATGAGATACTCACATTATTCTTACTGTGAGAGAATTTCCACTTGTGTAGATATTCTCTGTTTTGAAGTGAAAAATATTGTCAGGAATGAATCTGTATCAAGAGTGGTTAGGAAAGTTTTCAGGTACCCTTGAAATAAACTTCAAAAGAAGACTTAGACTTGTATAGAAATTTCATTTCCATTTTAGACTTTAGTCACAGTCACTTGAAACTCTTGTGCCTAGTATGTTATCCCTAGCTTGATAAGTTTTAGTGTTGAAGAAGCTTATGTTTAGAGAAAATCCAGAGGTGACATATTAGGTGGCATTAGTTTCTAAATCTGAGAGCTTGATGTTCCTGTCTTTGGCTTAGTTTTTTTATTTATTATTTTGAGATGGAGTCTTGGCTCTGTCACCCAGGCTGGAGTGCAGTGGCGTGATCTCTGCTCATTGCAACCTTTGCCTCCCAGGTTCAAGTGGTTCTCCTGTCTCACCCTCCCAAGTAGCAGGATTGCAGCCTCGAGCTACCACACCTGGCTAATTTTGTATTTTTAGTAGAGACAGGGTTTCACCGTGTTGGTCAGGTTGGTCTCGAACTCCTGACCTCAGGTGATCCACCTGCCTTGGCCTCCCAAAGTGCTGGGATTACAGGTGTGAGCCACTGAGCCACTTTGGCTTAGTTTTGACTTGTGGAGTCAGAACTGCAGGAGATGGTTCTAGGGATCAGCAGCAACAAATTTTGCACCTCCACATTTTATACCTAACAAGAAGGGAAAACATGTTTATTTTTACCAAGTAGTTATGCATCACTGATTTCTGAAAAGTGTGGATTTGAAGCTTTTGTTTGCCTGTTTGCTTATAAAGTGCTTCATCTCTAGATTGGAGATGTCAGGAGGGCAGGGCCTAATCTCTCTGGAGTTCACTAATTACTCCCAATACCTTGCACATGGTACCTGGTACAGAATGAGTCCTCAGAAAAATGCTTTTTGACTGAATGAATGCTTTATGTTACTTTAGCATATATTATCTGTAGTGTAATTTTTATCTGTAGTGTAATTTTTACGGTGCCCTTATGAGGGTGATTGGACAAAGTATTCTTTTTAGATGAGAGACACATTCAGAGAAACTAACAGGCCTTACTCAAGGGGAGTGAATGATAGAGCCTGAATCTTAAGCTTAGGTTTTTTCACTTTAAGTCTAACGTTTTTTTTTTTCTGTCAGACTATTTGTTTCTTTCCTCTGGGTCTAAGGCAATCTTAGAGGGAAGTGGGGATTAGAAGGAGAGGAAAGGCATTGCCATCCATCAGAAACACTTCAAGAGGGAAGGAGCAGAATATTCTGTTAAAAATAGGGACCCTGCAGGCAGACTGCTTGGGTTCTAATCTCAGCTCTGCTACTTGCTGGCTCTGTGACCTGGGGCAAGTAAGTCTGTCTAATTTTTCTCTGCCTCCACTTCTTATCTGTGAAATGGACATGATAGTAGTATTGTACTCAAAGGATTATTATGAGGAATAAATCAAAGGAGTTAATATTTGCTAAGTGCTTAGAACAGTGTCTAGCACATCATGTATTACAGATTTGTCTAATAGGAAGAATATGGATGATTATCCCACACTAATAGAATTTAGAAAGTTGTAAATCGGTAACACTTAAACTTCTGATGGTAAGAAGTTACTGGGATGTTTTCTGTATCTTTGCTGGGTTGCCACAGACTTTTGCTTCCATTTTAACTTCCAGTTTTCAGCTGCAATTTATTGTCCTCTTCTGGTGCCACTCTCTACTCATCTTTATTTGAAGTTAAAAAAAAAATTTTTTTTCAAGAAATCTCAATGATGAATTACTATCTTTTTACCAAGAACCTGATTATAGCCCACACTTTCCCCTATTCAAATCACACAGCCAAGATGTATGTGTACTGTAAGAATTTGTTATTTTTTCACAGTCTGTAAATTTGCATAGTTCTCTTATGTGCTTTTTAATATGTTTTCTTAATAATAATGGCTATATATTTTGAAAAGCTTATATGTGTGAGCAGAGCTCATAGTATGCTTTACAAACATCATCTCATTTAATTCTTAAACAGAAACACTTGGTGGATAGACATGGCCCTATTGAGAAATGGAAGTTGAGAGAGAGAAACTTCTCCAAAGTGATGCACCTGGCTGAAAGTGGAGCCAGTGTTTATTCTCTGACTCTTCAAGCTCTTAACATCTTTCTGCAGCCTCTTGTCTTTCCATGGAGAGTGTCAGTTTTAGAATGTTAGTACCTGGAAGATAGGTTCCAGATCTGTGAAGCATAATTTACACAGAGGACTTCAGAGTCCCAGGCACAACTGGTACTTAATAAATGTAATGTTGGTGAGGGAGGGGATTTAATAATAACCTTAACACTGATTTTCATGACAGACTATCAGTTTTCATTTTTAAAAATTCTCAAGTGAAGAAAAAATATATCTTCCTTTAAACAAGCTTGTTTTATAAGTTAGATTAATTGATTCAGCATATTCATGTATAACTAACAGCTATGCTATATTGGAACCTTTCTTTCTCTGTTATTTTATCAGATATCTGACCTGTTTGCTTTGCTCTTATACATTGTCCTCAGTCCAGATGGCAGGCACAGGTCGTCTTACACACTATTTTTATTTAGTAGATATTAAAGTTACTAATAGAATGAACTCAGCAGAGCTGATTTATTTGTCCTATTACATGCCTTTTCTAGTTTTATTAACTTTTGAAAAATAATATTAGTCTCAAGCACTTTGTGGTTGTAATACTAATATTAAATTTAAACTCTCAACAGTGTTTTGTTTTGTTTTGAAAATGGACAGGGTCTTCCCATGTTGCCCAGGCTGCTCTCAAACTCCTGGGCTCAAGCAGTCTACTTGCCTCGGCCTCCCAAAGTGCTGTGATTATAGGCATGAGCCACTGCACCTGGCCTCTGAATGGTGTCTTAATCCTCATAGATGTTCTGTATTTTCTATCCTCATAAACTTGCCTATGCTGTTCTTAAATGCAGATGCTAGAATAAACTGGATTGCTAGAATTGTATCTTTTTTGAAAAAATATAGAATAATTTAATAAATAGTCACTAACCTTGGGTTTTTTCTATTTTTAACTGTAGTACCAGAAGAAAACATTGCAACTATGAAGTATGGAGCCCAAGTTGTAAAGGGGGAGTTGAAATCGGCCTTATTAGATGGTGATACTCAGAATTATGATTTGGATCATGGATTTTCAAGGCACCCAATTGATGATGATTGCCGTTCCGGCATTGAGATTAAGCTGGGTCAGCCATCCATTATCAATCACATACGGATACTCCTGTGGGACCGAGATAGCCGGTAAGTGATTAGCATGATTTAGAGAGAAACTGACATTACGTTTGACTGAGATGACCTAACTTTGTGGTCATCTACTTTGGTTTTACGGATATGATGGTTAATTTCTTTGTGCTCATTCTGCTATCTCGTGAAGGTTAGTTTTGGGGAAAGAGTTAAAGGGTATATTTCTTTAAAAGAAATACGCTTTTTAAAAATTATTGTAAAAATAACGTGTTTATTATAGAAACTATAGAAAATATAGAAAAGCACATAGAAAAAAATAAAAATTGCTAGTAATCTCATTACCCATTATCTTCATGTGTATCTACCTAGTGTTTTTTTCAATTATGCATGGACATACACAGAAAACAGAAACCTGCACATAATTTTATAAAATGAAGATCAGACATACAAAAAGCTAATTTTACTTTTAAATTAATAGATTGTAAACATTCTACCCTTTAAAAAATATTCCTCTAAAATATGTTTTAATAGTTATTTGGTATTCTACCATGATTTACATTATTTACTTGATTCGTTACTTTTGGCTATTATAACCTGTTAAATGCATTTTACCCTATGGTGAAGAGAAACATTGTCTTTTAGTGTATAGGTAAGTATTATCCTCAAAACAAAAGAAATTTGTGAAAAAATTCAGTGAACTCCAGTTTGGGAACCCACTCAGTTTCTCAGGGGCTTCAGGATTCTGCCTTTCTTCCAGCCACTGTGATGCTTCCACCCACTGTGGCCTGTGGATTCATCCTTAATGGCAGAAGTACCAGAGCGGTATGGGTGACAAGGACTGAACTGTTTTCCTCATTGCATTGCTGTTTATCATAAACCTAAACCCTGCATACCCAGAAACTGTGCCCCACGTATGCCTCTTTAGATCTGGGCATGAAGGGCTTAAATAGTAATCGTGATGCCCTGAAAACCTTACAATATGGTAGTATGTTTCTTCTGTTAGCACCACTGCCACCACCCTGGCCTTCTGGGCCATTTGAGCCAAGTATGAGGGGAAGCGTTATGAAGTGTGAGTCAGCATTTCCCATGTGCATGGGTGTGTGAGGTCTCTAGGTTATCTTTTCCTGTTTCCTTTTTATTAAGAATATATTTTGTGATATGTATCTTATTGGATATAATTTGATATTTTTAATTGGCAAAATGGAGCCAATCCACATATCTCATTTCCAAGAGTCTCTGATGAATAACCGTATAATCATAATACATATATTGCAATACTTTCATTACGTATGTGGTAGACACTGTTCTAAAAGCTTTACATATTTCACTCATTTAACTAATAGTGAAATTACTATAAAAATATTAAAAGTTTGGTATGTTTGAAACAAAGTGGTTGTCATCATTTCTGTGATGTTAAATATTTATAGGCCACTTTGTTTTAGTATGTGCGTTACATTCACGGGGGATTTAACTTTACCACCTAACTGTTCCTTCCTTACACAAGTTGTTATCATTCTAAGCAAAGGTGAAAAATTCAGAATCTTAAGCCAAAAAGATTCTGACGTGTTGTAAAATTATATCCTGCGTTACTGATAACCCAGAGAGGTTCAATAAAAGGTTATAACCAGTTTGAGACTGAGCGATAAAATGAATGGGAGTGAGGGGACAGCAAAGAAAATGAGGGGATGACACAAAATAAGCTGACCTTTTCTGGTCACAACTGTGGGTTGCAGGCTGACATTTACGGTCACCTAAATCTTCCATGATTGTTCCTGTTGATATTACAGTACAAGTAATAACTGCATTTCAAATTTAAATTTGGCTTATGACAGGGGAATATAGATTTGTTCTGGATGGGACCTGCATGTAATGGTTCAGAGTAGCTGACTAGGGGAGGATGATAGGCTGTTTTCATTACTGCCAGATTATCAGCTGGCAAATTTTAAGTTGTACCCACGCATTATCTCTTGACCCGTGTCATTTATGTTGTTGTTGTTGTTGTTGTTGTTTTCCTGCAGGTAGCTTGTATGTGTGGGAGGGTAGGAGACTGGGAGGTGGCAGGAGATAAGCTGCCTTCTGTGGGGGAACCATTCCAAGTTGGCTTTCTTCCTTAGAGGGGTGGCGGAACACCATGGCCAGGGAAGGTAGAGGGAGAAGTTATGCCTCCTGCTTCTCTATTTTCTGTTCTTTCTCTCTCTTGTGGCTTCATTAATCTTCAAATATGGTATAGGTGAGGCATCCTGACCATGTTTGAAAAGGAGTAAATATCTTGCTTGACTGATGTGCCAAGCATTGTGCGGGACCCTGCGGATATGAATATAAATGCAGTAAGGCCTTTGTTCTTAAGCAGCTTGATTTGAGAAGGCAGACAGACAACCTGAGAGATAATTTCAGTGCATTGTAGGTGAAGGCTATAATAACATTCTCTTGTTAATAGAATTTGATTATGTAGAAAATGTAATTAGTGAATTTTGTATTTTTTGTACCTTTTAACATTTTATTTTATTTGTTAACCACTAACCTAGAGAAAAAACAGATAATCAGAACATGCACACTGGCATTCAAAAATCTCCTCCGGTCCTGGCCATTGCCAGGGAAGACTCCAGAAATTGTCTCATGGCCTTCATAAGAAGAATGCAGCTCTAACAACAATTCTGCTTTCAATGTATCACAGTGAATATTACCATTCACTGTATAGCCCAGAGTTTAAAAAGCATTCCACTTCTCAAATGTTCCCTGTCCCTTCTCATTCATTCAGTATAGCTTTGTATTGTTATTTTAATGTGGTATTTTTTTTTTTCTGCTTTCTCCTTTTGATTCACAGGTCTTATTCATACTTCATTGAAGTGTCAATGGATGAACTTGATTGGGTCAGAGTGATAGATCATTCACAATATCTGTGTCGTTCTTGGCAGAAATTATATTTTCCAGCCCGTGTCTGCAGGTTAGTTCTCAGTGGTTAATACATGATTTTTATTTTTATATAAGGAGATTTGGACTTTGAGAAGCAGAATTGCATTTTTCATCGTGAAAAAAGTTTTTCAGGATGTCAACTAATAAACATATCCTAAGTAAAAAAAAACGGAAGAAAGTATGGAAAATGATGCATCTTAGTATTTACAGTGTATTGTGGAACTATTTATATAGCATGTCTTGTATGATATATATATGTAGTAAATGAATGAGAAGGGACAGGGAACATTTGAGAAGTGGAATGCTTTTTAAACTCTGTACTATACAGTGAATGGTAATCATTGTGATACATTGAAAGCAGAATTGTTGCTGGAGGCTGCATTCTTCTTATGAAGGCCATGAGACATACTTCTGGAGTCTTCCCTGGCAATGGCCAGGATCGGAGGAGATTTTTGAATGCCAGTGTGCATGTTCTGATTATCTGTTTTTTCTCTAGGTTAGTGATTAACAAATGGGGTTTGACAGAAGAGGTGTTTCAGGTGGGGTTGCATTGGGGGCAAATGATGCTTAGCTAATGGGACTCTAGGCTCAGACCTTCTCTTCAGCCAGAGCACCTCTGCTTTTATTGTTATGTGTTGCAGCCCTCAGTGTGGTTGTCTTTTAAAAGTATCAAAAAGCTACTGTTTTAATATTTCATATTCTCCCTTTACATATAATACATCATTTAAAATTTCTGAAATTTTATAAAGCCTATACAAATTAGTGAATTTGTTCAGGTGATTAAAGGTACCCAAAGTTCTTCATTTTTTTCTGTTGTAGTTTTCTCACTGGAAATTGCCGTTAGATATTCTTTACCTTAAAGTCAAAAGATTAAAGGTAGAAAGTGATTAGTTTGTTTGCTCAGATGTGGCAGGAAGATAAAGGAAGGGATATGGTGAGTGTAAACCAGGGAGTATGTGAGGCTGGCCCCTCATCTAGTGCCCTCACCACCCTCACCCATGACCCCATCTGATCTCCCACTGTGGCTGATTGGGAGCAGATGGGAAGGCACCACAGCACTTAGTCTCTTGGTCAAAGTAACTCTTACACTTGTGAAACTTATGGTCTAACAGCAAGAGGCTGAATTTTTTTCCTCCGCTTAGGAACTTCACAAAACTGTTCAGCCTCTGGTACAGCAAAGAATGTTGCCTACTTTTTTTTTTAATTGGTATAACTGGACACAATATTGTTATCCAGGGATCCTCTTGTGTGAAAATGAAGAAAATCAATTTTGTTTCCCCAAAGACAGACTAGAGTGTCTCAGGTCTGGCAGTTGCTCTTTTATCAGAGGAGTTTTGAATGGATTAAAATAAGAGGGACAAGAAATTGAGTGAAAATTCTATATCTCAGAGCTGCCTAGGGATAATTCTGGAGTGAAGGAGGGATCCCCAAGTGGAGGAGGAGATTGAGTCTCCATTGACTCAGGTTATTACCATTGTATCTGATTAAAACACAGGCAGCATAACAAAGTGTCTGATATGGATTGAAGGACTGTGTGTTTGCATTTAATTTGAAGCAACAGGAACACGACTCCTACAACAAATCGTCATGAATATAATAATACCAGCCATGACAGTCTATGTGCTTTACCCACCTGAAAGCTCTTTGTATGTATGGAAACATGTGCCTTCGATCATGATCTCTGGCTTTTAGAAATTATACTTTACCTTTATATATTAGTGAGCATTATGATACTCTTCTTTCCTTATTTTGTCTTTCCTGTATGGCCTTAACTTTGTTGGCATAGCTGTTATGTGTTTAGGGGTTGGCTATATTCATGATGCTCATTTTTGTCTTGGTATGGCCAGCTCCCTATTCTGGTTGAAAAAAACTGAGCCACAGTGATGTTAGAGATGAAGCTGACTAGAAAAGGGAGGAATCTTGATATCCATGTTAATAAGAATGTTTTAAAAATTATAACCGTTTTATTATATTAACTACTATTTTCCTTAGTAAACTGTCTTTTTACTAGATTGTAATTTTGATAGTATTTAAAAATAAACCTATGAATATGTCTCTATTGATTATCTGGGGATGTCTTGGTGTTTCTCATCTTTACAATTATTTATTGTCTACCTAAACTATGTACTAACTACACTTCTTCCAAGAACTTCGCTGGACAAATACATTCTTTATTTCCTTAGCACGTAAGTGTTCAATTTGCATTATGTTAGTTAATTTGCATGTTTCTATGTCAGCTTTGTTCTTTAGTGTCCTTTGTGTGTTTATCTTGCCTCTGATACTAAAATTACAAGCTCTTGGAGGCAGGGAGTATGGATTCTAATCTTTTAGTATTCTTGCACAGTGCTCAGACTATGACCTTGTATGCAGTAGGTACTCGATAAATGTTAGCACAGGTTTCATGGTGCTAAGGCAATGACTATGCAATGAAGAGAGATTGATTGAACATTAATATGTACATTATTCATTGGGACTTTTTGTCATAATGTATTCATTAATACATATATGAGTGCTGAAAAATTCTCTGTAATAGTAAATGGATCTGAACTGTTTGCAAAGGTTACTTTGTTTTTTACTTCAGGAAACCGAATTTGGAGGTTAATCCTAAAGGATGTGAGAGTGTCATGTATTGATGAAAGATTGCATCTAATACATTCACAAAAATGATAACTTATGAATGGGAAATCTGAGATTACCCCATCCTCTCTCTGAGTTTAGGCTAAACTGCATGTAAATCGGAATCGTGTAGTAGAAAAACAATGGACTGTGGAGTTAGGTAGAGCTCTTCTCAAATTCTTGTTTGAAACAGTAAACTGTGTAGTTAGGTAGAGCTCCTGTCAAATCTTTGTTTCACCTCATCATTTGTGTTATAAGATTGTGCCTCTCTGAGCCCTGGTATTTGCATCAGTAAAGAACAGGAATAACAACACCTCTTCATGGGGTTTGATGTGAGAGTTAGATGACAGCGTATTTACATCTATGGAGCACAGTTCCTGGTAGAAAGGAGGGGCTCATAAATGGCAGTCATGTTTATTATTTTTCCTAATTTTAGAAACTCCTGACTGGTGTTTGACCTTCAAAGAGAGTCATCCCTGCCATCCTCGTTGGTCGTGGTGGCTCTCATTGTGGGGTGACTCTCACCTCAGGAGCCTAGTCTTTTTGGTACTTTTTTTGTATTGCCAATCCATACATACAATCCAAAACATGCCTTAAACAGTTTTATCTTAACAACCTGCCCATCTTAGTATGTGTCTAGCAGTTTTCATGTATTTTGGTTGGTAAAATATATATAACATAAGATTTACCATTCATCTATCTTCTGGAATGTAATTCAGTCAGATCAACTCACCAAGATAGTTGATGTTATCAAATGGCAGATAACGTCAGGCTTCAAAGCCTGTGTGATCATGCCAGCCATGGTAATGAATGCAGGGTAATGGTCTGCTTTGCCTTTCTGGACTCTTTAGGAATGTTTGTGGGTTAAGTGGGGATTGCCCTATGTAGCCAGAAGCTTAGACCAGTTACCTGCTCAGTCTTAGCTGGAGATGGAAAAAAGGGACTCATCAATTCATGTTCAATCTTTCATGTGCTTTGAGAACCATGTTATGTCTTATCAGTCTTTTCTTTCTCAGGAAAGGCAATTTCTGCTTTACCCATAATCTGTAACCTTCAAATTGTCTTCTTGGCTATTGGTAAACTCTCTCCCAGTCCTTTCAAAGCTTTCTTAGATGATCGAGCCTGGTACTCAACAGAAAACATTAATAAGGAATGGCGAATATCGAGTATCCTGTGGGTGCTTTTAAAATTCCGAGCTATTCCTCAACATGGTGCTGTTAATTTGCAGCCAGGTAATATTGCTGAAAAATGAGAAAACTTGAAAACATGAGTGTGAATGGATAGAAGTAAAATTCAAAGTGTACATGTGACTGGTGGCTGGAATTGCAAGTGGGATCTTGGTCTAAAACCTGGGAGTTGGGAGAGAAGAAAGCAGGGCTGAAAGCCAAGTTCTCAAGGTTATGCCTATTGAGAGAGGAAAGAAGAGAGTAGGTGGGAGAGGTATTTACCTCAGGGGCTGGTCAGAGATTAGAGGAGGAGTAGGAGCATTGTTTAATGGAGAAAAGGCCAGACAGGATGTTGAGATGGGTATAAATTGACAATTTAGAGCATGGCATCAGAGAGATGAACTTGGTTAATACAAAACTTGGTTTATTTCCTTTTTTAAAAAAATTATCAAAATGGAAATATCTCTCATTATAAAGTTATAATGTAGTATATATTTTAAATGTTGATAAAACTTGCCCTCTGGAAATGTTGTACCCAGTTTTTATCAATTGCATGTAAAAATGCCCCTTTCTGTGAACCTTCACCAGTGCAGACACTGTCACCATTTTACCAATGTAATATCTAATTTGTTTAAAACAAAAGTCCTGTTTTACTTTGAATTTCTTTATTGGTGAGTTGAAGTATCTTTTAATACTGGCCATTTGTTTATTTGTTATTTATGAAAAGGCTATTTTGTCTTCCGCATATTTTTCTTCTGAGATAGTTATCTTTTTCTTTTTGTCTTATGAGAACTTTGTATCAACACATACATATAAGACATTATCGTTTTGCTTGTCGTATGTGAAATTTGTTATTCATTTTTAGTGTTTTCTTCGTACTTTTTGCTATGTAAAGTTTTACTCTTTAAAAAATGTATTGAAATCTGTCATCTTTTTAATTATTTCTGGCTTGGTATGATTAGAAGATTATTCCTCACTCTAATATTAAAGAATGTTAAATATATATATATTTTTTCCACTACTTATTTTTTTTAAAGCTTTATATCTAAGTATTTAATATATTCGGGATATTTTGTATATATCTTTTCAGGTAGGGATAATCAGTTGACTAAAATCATTTATTTAATAATCATTTCTTGTTATCCTAATGTGATCATCCATATTTATCATGAGCTGGATTCTAGCATATATTTTACTTAGTTCCACTAATTTCTTTGATTCTTGCTGAAAGCATTTTAGTTATTGTAGTTGCCTTCCCTCCTTTTTCTTCTTTTCTTAGAATGAGAAATTGTAGTGTGCCATATGTATTATAGAAAGAAAAAGGGTATCATAGAGCATCTGCTAGCCTGTCTTCTGGTTGCGGTGGTCACATTAGAGGCCATAAGTGATGATCAACATCTCTCTAGAATGGTTCTACTTTCACTCACAACAAGAAATTTAGGCATGCTTCACCAGCTAAGGAAATAGATTTCTCTTTATTTATTCACTTGTCACTCACCTATTCAACAAATAAGCGCCTACTTTGTGCTATTGGTGTACTTGATATTGAGGCCACAACACTGAAGAGGACTGCCAAGGTTTCTGTGCTCTTGGAATTTGGGAGAAACAGATACAAACAAACAAATGATAAGAGCACATCAGGTAATTATAAGTGTTGCGAAGATGGTACTGTGATAGTAATGGAGGTCAGCAGCAAAGGGTTATTTTAAATAGGGTGGTTAGGGAAGGCCTACCTAGGGAAGGCCATAGTTAGATGTTTTAAGCCAAGATGGAGGGGATGATATTTTCTGGTCATTGTTTTGTTTATTTATTTATTTTTGTTTGTTTTTTAGACAGGCTTGCTCTGTCACCCAGGCTGGAGTGCAGTAGTAAAATCTTGGCTCACTGCAACTTCTGCCTCCTGAGCTCAAGTGATTCTTCCACCTCAGCCTCCTGAGTGGCTGGGACTACAGGCATGTGCCATCACACCCAAATAATTTTTTGTATTTTTAGTGGAGATGGGGTCTTTCCATGTTGCCCAGGCTGGTCTTCAACTCCTGGACTCAAGTGATCTGCCTGCTTCAGCCTCCCAAAGTGCTGGGATTACAGGTGTTAGCCACCATGCCTGGCCCATTGTCTTACACAGTATGTGAATATTTTCTTTGGTGTACACAGAATGTTATTTGGGAGCAGCTGGTCTACTGTAGGAGACCTCATTAGATGGATACCCTAACTTTACTATTTTTTGATATATGGCATTTTAACCTCATTTATTGCTACTATACATTCTTCTAGGCCCCCCTCATTCCTGCTGTCAATAGATACAGCATGTTTTTTTCCACCTGTTCTCATTAGATTATAGTACCTACACAGTGCTATAAATCTACATAAAACAAATGAGAAAACAAGCATTGCTGTTTATGGAAGCATTCTTTCCCTACCATTTAACACTTGTATAATGTGTGTCTTCTTTCATTTCTCTTTTGTTCCCTACATTTCCCCCCATAACTGGGCATTGATATATCTATTTACTTTTAAAGGCAGACACTCTTACATTAGTCAGTGTTCACTAGGTTGCTTTAGAATCCTAGCTAGAATAATGCTGAGCCTTTACTTGCTTCTTGTGACTGGAGAGCTTCACAATTCAAGAAATGCCTTATTCAGATGTAAAAGAAACAGGAAGTTTTATTTTTTAAAAAATAATCATTTTAGTTCATACTTAGTTTGAATTGTCCATCTGCCTACAACCTTGATACTGTAATTGAACTAGCAAGAGCAACCCTGCATAGAGGAACATTTTTTGTTTAAGAATGCAAAGCAAAATGTAGCCACATGGTGTCACTAAATTATAACACTTTTACTCTAAGCTAAAGAGAATTTAAAAATTGCTTTTTTACACCATCATATTTAAATATAAATTGTTCTGAAGGTCTGTGATTTGTGAAATAACATGTGAAACTATTTGTACTATTTAAGTCTTCCTGCTGATGTGGAGCATTAATTATGCCCAAAGTCCAGAGGTATATATTTAGGTGCTTGCTAGCTAGCTCTTGAGTTGTCATCTGCAAGGCATAGGAGAAATGTGGGCTTCTGTAGTCCAGTTATTCAGTTTCATGCAAATAAGTTTTTTTTAACCTTCCTGTGGAATTTTGAAATAGAGGACTAACTCAAAGGAGATAGGAGATAGATTCTCTAAATATTTAAAAGGAATCAGAAAACAGAAGAAAGGAGGAATAAGAATAAAGAGAAACAAGATTACAGGACCTCAGAAGAGTGATAGGAAGGGAATAGTGTAACATTTATTGAACATCTTGTATGGGTCAGGCACATACCTTGTGTAATTCTTACAATAGCCCTGTAGGAGAGAAACCACTACCGTAATTTTACAGATGTGGAAATTGAGCCTTAAAAAAGCTAAATTTGTAACCAGGTCTGTCTGACTCCACATTACATTGCTGCTGCAAGAATCATGGCAAGGAAATAGCTCTACCTTAGAGTCGGAGAAGAAGGCATTGAGCCCGGATGAAGCTCTCTTGCTGCCTCTTTGGAAGGAACAGTTTCCAGCAGTCCTGTAGGGGAGGGCCTGCTGTGGCCAAATTCTGCTAGGGCTGGTCACAGCCACCCAGACTACACACACACGTGTACTAATAATGATGAAGAACAACCTCTGGAGATGTTTCCTGTTTTAAAATGCTCCAAAGGGAGTGCAGCAATCCTTTATCTAAGTATCTTTTGTCAGTTTGTCTGGAGAGCTTTGAATTTTCCTGCCCCTTAGTTCTCCATAAGATCATTTTAGAATATTATTATAGAATGAATCTAATGTTCTTAAATCCTGGCTTGTTTTGATTCGGCTGTGTTTAGAAGCAAATTGCACATATTTTGAAGTTTTTCTTTACAAGATCTTTTCACATCTTGAATTGCTTTGATTGGGAAATTTTCTGTTTATTATTTTTACCTAGAACCCTTTTATTACGGGGGAAAACACAACAATAACAACAAAAAACTCCACCATGTTTTATATTCAGTAAGACCTTTGAGAAATGACTGTTTGTCCTTAAGTTATTCAGTTGAATCCAAGCTTTTTTGTTTGTTTTGTTTAAAGGATAATAACATGTTAAGCTTTTGTATGAGAAAATAGAACAGGGTTGCCCTTTTCCTTTGCATTATATAATTTTAGAATAAAAATTAATGTCTTAATAAGCTTATTGCATGAGATGATGTTACTAACACTAATAACCTGTTGTTATTACCACAAATAGCCCTTGTCTGTTTTTCATTCTGAAAAGGCAAAAGCTATATTTGCTTCTGCTAACAGTTGCTTCCCAAGAAGTTAGGCCCAGGATTAAGTTTAGGTAGCACCTTCCATGTTACCCATCAAACATCTTTTTTCTCATATTTTTCTTCCTCTCAATACTCCTGTATTACTTATGGGACTTATTCATTCTGACATACACACAAGAAACCTTTATTGAACACGTGCTGTATTGCAGGCACCTCGTTTAGGTGCCAGGCATAAAAAGATGAGCAAGACACAGTGGCAGCTCTCAAGAATTTCGTGATACAGTTTTTGCCCTTCTAGCCAAAATAGTGAATAAAGAATGTTCTGTGTATTCAGGACATTTAACCTAAAGTAGACTCTGCACTGGACTTGGCCAAATCTAAACCCTTTTCTCAAAGCTCTCCATCATTAGGTCCTTCTGCTTCTATAGTGTCATACTTGGTTCTTACAAAAATACCTTTTTTTGTGTCACTAATCAAAATTGTCTATTTACGGTGTACCCACCCATAATTCCTATGTCCCTAAGCTCAGAGAATGTACGTAAATGACAATCTTCTCTTTCTGTGTTACCTTGTATAACTGTGTCAGGTATCTAAGAGTTACTCGGTTTTAGTTAAAGCTATCCCTTTTAAGACTTCTTTATACAAGATTAAAAGACTCCTTGTGAAGAACTGTAAATTAGGTTGTCACATAAAATAGTAAAAATTCACAAGAAGTAAATAAAGTCCCCCACCTTGGAGCCAGGACTTGAGCTAGTGTCTTTTTCTTAGAAAAATAATACATTTCATAGATATTTCATTGTTAGGTACATGCTGCATGTGAGGAAATGAATGTGAGTCTATCAGTTTTCCTATGTGAAATCTCCTTTAGGAGTCCGTTTTGGTGTACTGAACTCTCCCACTACTTATTTATGAAACTTAGGAAATCCTAAAACAAGGAAGGAATAGAATACAAAGCCATCTAGGACTTGGGGGCTTCTAAATAAGAGCCAAGAGCCTCTAGCACAAGGAACACAGACAAGAGTGAGCTATGGATCTGGGAATGGAAGCCAGGAATTAATGAAACTGGTGAGGAAGTTTCCAGGACCTTCAATCCAGCTTCTGAAGTGAGTAAGAAAATGCAGCCCATGAAATAAAACTTCACTGATTGCTTTTTGGATGACCAAGAAGATGGAAGAACAATTAAATCTTGTAGATAAACAAACTTAGATACAGATTTTGTGTGTGTGAATTACATTGTCATTTTTCTATCCTGCTCACTTTGGAAATGGTACTCTTAAAAAGATGTTGTTGAGTAAGTAGTAATTCTCTCATTGGAGAGTTAAATCTTGTACATTCAGATTTCACCCCATGCTACTTAATAATGATTGCTCTGACCTTTCATAGTATTTATAGCTTGAGTCACCCAATTAACCATTAATTATATATCTTGTATACTGTTAAAATCATTCTGCAGTTCCTGGACCTTGCTTTATATTCCTTTGATAGTAGTGGCTCATTAGATATCTTGTCGAATCTCTTTAGCTCTCTAAAATCCCTGAACACAGGTACGTGGATAATAATCTATTTTTCTGGAAAATATTCTTTTAACACTGCTATTTTTTGCCAGTGTTAGAAGAAAATAATAGGAAACAACATTATATATTTTTTTCCACAGAAAATATGTTTAAAGAAAACCGTGTGTACAAATACCACGGTTAATAAAATCATGAGCGCTTTTTCAGTCATCATTATAAATGGTAGACGTTCCCTAGATCAGGGTGCTGTCTGTGGATACAAGGTTAGCTCAGGGGAGAGTACACCAGAGGTAAAACCAGATTGCTTGTCGGCTGCCAGAAAATCTGGGCAGAGTGCCAGACCCGGTTCACCTTCTAAAAATTCATCTCCCATTATGAAAATAGAGGGCTCAGTCCCTGCAAGGAATGGTGGTAGTGTGAACACTTGGACTTCCTTCAGCCCGAAGCACTTTATTGATGCGAAGAACAGTGTAGGGAATGGATTGGAGTGGACTGTTGGCGTTGACCTCATTTAAGAGCTGTAATATTTTCTTTAGTGGCCTTACTTAATTATGTTTCAAATTATAATTCATAAGTTAACAATTGTTCTTCCAAATAATGTGGGTCATATATACACATGAATATGTTCTTCTTGATAGGAAGCTATAGGTTTAATTTCTAATAGTCATAGAAATTCTGTGTACATTATGAAGCTATTAGAATGTAACAGCTGTTTTAGTTCATCTCATCCTGCAGAAGAAATGTGATGCAGACTAAAATGATCAGTAACTATGTATTTTGAAAGCTAAACCTTCAGTTATAGAAAGAACTAATTTACACATTAGTTACTGATGAAACTACAGTATGCTGTGAGTTTCAAACTTAGTGTTATCTCCTGCCTAAGACTATGAAAATGAAATCTGTGCCAAAAGACGTTTTTCCTTCTTTGAAATCCTCTTTTGCATTGCCCATTGTAATTTTGGACTTGCAAATCAACAGTAATGAAAAACTGCTTGATATTTTTTTAAGGAAAAAAAATTAGAAGGACTGTTGGAGTAGGATTTAGAAGGACTTTATTTTATGTCTGTTGATCAGTGGCTACCATCTGCCTTCCATTTAATGTTGTAGAAGCATGCATGCATTTCCCAGCTCTGAACAGATGATGTGCATGGTTTGTTGAGATATATGTGTATTCTGGTTGTGTGTGTGTATGTATACCTACAGTGCTTAAAATCACACTTGAAGTGTAAAACAGATAATGAGTCTCCATTTTGGGCTGATTTGCATATTCAGCTCTTGTACACAAAACAAAAGACTACAATGACACTGATTTTCTTTTCTACTTGAGAATCAGCACTAACCAGCTGTCAACACATATTTTGATTAAACACTTTTCTTTATTGGGGAACTTTGGGGCACATTCTTTGTATAAACATATTGTTTTCTTTGATTTCAAGGGACATATTTTCAGTATGATTCATGGATACATCACACCGGTAAGCTGTCATGCACAAAAATATATTTTTCTCTGTAAACTTCCTTTTTACCATTGATTTCTCTAGAGCAAAAGTATGGTTAAAAAAAAAGTTTCAACTCAAGATATTTGCCTGAAATAAAGGTGGAGAATATACCTGCTTTAAGTGAACTGAAGATTTTAAAATATAGATTCATAAACTTTTGTTAAGATTTTTCAAGAAGGTTTAGCAGTTCTTTTAATACTTAAAATATGATTTGACTATAGAAACTTTGTTAATATTTTGATATATATTCTAGCCTTCTATGTGTAATCATACATAAACATGTTGTTTACAAAAATGGTATTATGTAGTACATGTTATTTTGAAACCTTGCACATATATCTTTATATTTATTGTGGTTGTCATTCTATATCAATAAAATCTACTTTTTCTTTAAAATTTTTTTATCTTTAATTTTTTTTTTTTAGTCAAGTGCAGTACTGAGACGTGGAGAAAGAGTAGAATAAGGATTTCAATCTGTGACTGTGAACAATCAATTGAGATAACTCACTACCTTCAGACCAGCCTACTTTATCCTTTTAAACAATAGCACAGTATTCTAAATGTATTGTTGCTTATTGCTTATCAAACCAGGCCCCTATTAAAGGACCTTTAGGATGTTTCCAGTTTTGCAATTACAGAACAACGTAGTCTTTGCCCATTTGTCTGATTATCTAAACAAGCAGAGTCAAAGTATTATAATCCTCTCAAAGTGTGAAACATTTTACTAAATGCTATCTACAAATATTGTGCCAGTATATTCCTCTCCATGAATAATAGTTTCTATTTTCCCACATTCTTATCAACAATGGGCATTATCATTATTTTTAATCTTTGGACTGATAAGCACATCATGGTCTCATTTGTTTTATTATGCAGATTTTTGATTATTTGTAAAAATTAAACAACTGTGCACTTGTTGTTGATAGACATCACAATTTCACAGAAAAGGTGAAAGTCGAGTTAGCTTCCAGGGATATTTGAATTTTGATCAGATGGTTTTATAGGGCTTTCCCCATGAAGTGTCGTCTCATAGGAACAGTGGTTCTCAACTGGGGGGTGAATTTGCTCCCCAAAGGTATATTTGGCAATATCTGGAGACGGTTTTGAGGGGGTACATACTACTGGTATCTAGTGAGGAGAAACCAGAGATGCTGTTAAACATCTTACAGTGTTCTGTGCATTGTAAGATGTTTAACAGCATCTCTGGTTTCTCCTCACTAGAAACCATCTGTGGTTTCTCCCTACAACAAAGAATTCTCCATCTGTAAATGTCAGTAGTGCCAAGGTTGAGAAACCCTGTTTAGGAAATGTTTGCAATAGTGTGATTAGTGAAGGGGGCTTGAATTGGTGTGTTTTTGGTAAAAGTGGTGAAAGTAAGTAGCCGCGTAAAATAGTTCAGAAGAAAAACCATTCAAACACTATGACTGATTGAATATGGAGAAAAAAATCAAGAAGTCGAACCCAAGAGAATTTTGAAGTTTGGAACCTGAGTGGTTAGGAAATGGGATGACATAGGTAGACAGAAGTTGTGAAGGAGTCAGTTCGAGCTAGTTGCAGAATTATTATTTAAGAAGAAAATGGTGACATTTGCTATTTTATCTGCTTTGTTTTTATATATAGTGAGATTCTTATTTTACGCTTGGTGCCAGGATTGAGTTGGATCCTGGATTACAAAATCTCTAACTAGTACCAAACATGTGGTACTCGTTTCTGAAATGTTCTCTCATCTCCACTCCTGAAATCCCTTCTATTCATTTAGCAAGCTAAAATGCCACTTCCTCCAGGGAATTTTTGATCTCCCAAATGAAATAAAATTATTTTTTCCTCATTTATTCAACAAATACATACTAAGTGCTTGCTACATGACAGGAACTGTACTAAGACTGGAACTACAGTGGGGAGTTTCAAACACACATCCCCTGCCCTTATAGGTAACAGCTTAGTAGGAGAGTCAGATATTAAATAAAATAATTACAAGTAAAGAAAGAATTATAATATGTGATAAATGTGGAGAGAGAAAAGCACAAATGCGATCTCAGGTCACTGCAACCTCTGCCTCCTGGGTTCAAGCAATTCTCTTACCTCATCCTACCTAGTAGCTGGGACTACAGGCGCCCACCACCATGCCCAGCTAATTTTTGTATTTTTAGTAGAGATGATGGGGTCTCACCATATTGTCCAGGCTGGTCTCGAACTCCTGACATTGTGATCCGCCTGCCTCAGCCTCCCAAAGTGCTGGGATTACAGGCGTGAGCCACTCTGCCTGGCCAACAGGAACACAATTGAAACTGGGGAGTCAGGGGAGGTCCTTAAGGGAAGAGCTCATTGAGACCTCAGTGATGATTAAGAGTTAGATAGGCAAAGACAAAAGGGGAAAGCATTTGGAGCAGAGACAGGTAGGAAAATCTTGAGGGAGGAAAGAACTTGGCTTGCTTAAGGAAATGAAAAGAAATCAGTGTGCTGGGCGTGGCAGCGAGGTAGAGGGGGAAGGGTGGGTAATGACTGGATTGTTCAGGTTTGCATGTGTGTTGGGGGCACATTAAAGAGCTTGTAGTAGTCTATCAAAAGTGCAGCCCCTGGGAAGGTATTGAGGGATATCACATGATCTGACTTTAGTTTTTTAAAGACCCTAGTGGGGAATGGATTGAGGTGGGTGGGAGTGGAAGCGGGGAGACCAGTTCAGAGACCTCTGTTGTAGTGTTAGAGAGGTGTGGTGGTCTTGTGTAAGGATGGTGGCAGTGGAGTCAGAGAGAAACAAGTGGATTTGAGATGTGTTCTTCAGCTTATGCGACTTCCAGGTAGCACTGTTAGATACAGGCTTGAAGATGAAAAAGGAGGTCTGGGCTAGAAATAGACTTAAGTAAGGGTTGTTGTCATAGAGGATGATATTTGAAGCCATTGGAGCCAATTAGATCCAAAAGAAATAGAATGTAGAAAAGTGTCGAAGAAAAAGAAAAGAGGACATAGGACTGAGTCTGAAGTGCCTCAAAATTTGCTCAAGTAGAAGAGGAGAAGTTGTAAAATGAAATGGAGAAGAAATAGCCAGCAAGAAAAGGACAGTCAGGAATGTGTGGCTTCAAGAAGGAGGGACAGGTCATCAATGCCAGGTGTTGCTGAGAGATCAAGAAGATGAGAAGTGGAAAGTGTCCATCAGCCCTGACAACACAGAGCACTGTTCACCTTGGTAGGAGCAGTTTTACTGATACAGTAGTAATGGAAGTCAGATTAGAGTGGATTAAAGAAGTAAATGTATACTTTATAATAAAATTAAACATACATACACCCATTGAGCCAGCGATCCCCTGTTTGCAAAATTCATTCAAAGAAAATATGTATGAAAGCATGCTTATTGTAGCATTGCTTATAGCTTCAGAAAACTGAAAACTACCAAAATGCCCATCAATAAGGGAATTAATTAAAATTAGAAAGAATTAATTTATCCATATGAATCAACCCAGAAGGATTTTAATAAAAATTGTTAAATGAAAATTAGAGATACTTCTTTGTCAGTAAACAAACAACCATACATATATGTAAATGTTTATTTGGATTTATATGAGAATAGAGAATGGTGTGGAAGGTACACACCAAACTTTAATATTGATTAAGCAAGTAATATTAGATTTTTATTTATCTTTTGTTAAACTTGCTATACCATTGTTTTTAAAAATAAATAGAGTGTTGAAATTACTTTTTAAAAGTTCTGAGAGATGAGGAAATGAAGAAAAAAAGAATAGATCACTTTTTTTGAGAAACTTTACCATGAAGGTAAATAAAGGTACCTGGTGGACACTAGAAATATATATGCTTTTGAAAGATGAGAGGTGCCAAAGCATGTTTAAATGCTGATTAAATGGATCCAGGAGGAAGAAACTGAAGAGGGAGGGAGAAAGACAGTCAGTGGAATAAGAAACACCTCCATTTTGTGTAACAGAAAGAAAGAAAGAATGTTATATTTTTTTATTATGATGACTTCTGTTTCCCTATGCAATCTTATAGACTGCAAGGCACATGTTTTTAAGTATGTCCTACAGAATCTGGGTCTGAAGGAGTCCGAATCACAACTTGATCTTTGAAGATTTTGGCTTTTTCAGAAAAATACAAATTGTTACATATCTTGTTTTGAAAATGGTGTTATCTGTGGGGTGTTGGTAATAAGGACAGATGCCTTATAGTACTGGATGCGGTTGCATATTCTCTCTTCCTCTCTCTCTCTAATGTCAACTTTTATTTTACATTCAGAAGGCACATAGGCAGATTTGTTACATGGCATATTGCGTTTCGCTAAGGTTTAGGTTACAAATGGTCCTGTCACCCAGGTAGTGAGCATAGTACCCAATAAGTAGTTTTTCAGCCCTTGCCCTCCACCACCAGTAGTCCCCAGTGTCTGTAGTTCTCATCTTTATGTACCTATGTACCTACACCTTAGCTCCCACTCATGAGTTAAGAACATGTGGTATTTAGTTTTCTGTTCCTGCGTTAATTCACTTAGGATGATGGCCCTAGCTGCATTCATGTTGCTGCAAAGGACATGATTTCATTCTTTTTTATGACTGTGTATTATTCCATGGTGTATATGTACTACATTTTCTTTATCCAGTCCACTGTTGATGGACACCTAGATTGAGTCTACATCTTTGCTATTGTGAATAGTGCTGCAGTGCACATATGAGTACGTGTATCTATTTTGTGAAACAATTTATTTTCCTTTGGCTATATAACAAATAAAAGGATTCCTGGATTGAATGGTAGTTCTAAGTTCCTTGAGAAATCTCTAAACCACTTTCCACAGTGGCTGAACTGTTTACATTCCCATCAACAGTATGTAATCCTTCCCCGTTTTTCCACAGCCTCACCAGCATCAGTTATTTTTAATAGTAGCCATTCTGTATTAAAAAGTAAAAAAGTAACAGATGCTGGTCAGATTGTGGAGAAAAGGGAACACTTATACACTGCTAGTGGAAGTGTAAATTAGTTCAACTACTGTGCAAAGCAGTGTGGCAATTTCTCAAAAAACTAAAAACAGAATTACCATTCAACACAGCAATCCCATTACTGAGTATATATCTAAAGGATTGTAAATTGCTCTACCATAAAGATATATGCATGCATATGTTCATTGCAGCATTATTTTCAATAGCAAAGACACGGAATCAGTCTAACTGCCCACTAGTGGTAGACTGGTTAAATAAAATGTGGTACATATGCAGCATGGAATACTATGTAGCCATAAAAAAGAATGAGATCATGTCCCTTGCAGGAACATGGATGGAGCTGGAGGCCATTATCTTTAACAAACTAACCCAGTAGCAGAAAACCAAATGTTGCATGTTCTCATTTATAAGTGGGAGCTAAATAGTGGACACAAAGAGGGGAATAGCAGACACAGGGGTCTGCCTGAGCGGGGAGGGTGGGAAGAGGGAGAGGATCAGAAAAATAACTATTGGATACTATGCTTAGTACCAGAGTGATAAATAATCTGTGCATCAAACCCCTGTAACATGAATTTACCTATATAAACAAACCTGCACATGTATCCCTGAACCTAAATTAAAAGTTAAAAAAAATAAAAAATAAATTTCAAAAAAGGGAAAGCAAAATATCATGTAGTTTTCCTTTAATGTCCTTTAATCCTTTAAAGGATTATATTTAGCAGGAATGTTATGTTTTTATTAATTTGCAAATGTTTTGTGTACAAAAAGATTTTGGCTTTGCATATATACAAATGAAATATTTTATTGATTTTTCACAAGTCAAATAATAGTAATAGCTATTATGACTAATGTGAGATGGTATCACATTGTGGTTTTGATTTGCATTTCTCTGATGATTAGTGATGTTGAACATTTTTATCATATGTTTTTTGGAAGGCAGCTATGCTCACCACTATACCACCAATGCAGCCTATCATATGTTTTTTGGCCACTTGCAGGGCTTTTGAGAAGTGTCTGTTCATGTCCTTTGCCTACTCTTTAATGGAGCTATTTGTTTTTTGCTTGTGGAGTTGTTTAAGTTCCTTATAGATTCCAGATATTAGACCTTTGTCAGATGCATAGTTTGCAAATATTTTTTCCCATTCTGTGGGTTGTTTGCTTACTCTGTTGATAGTTTCTTTTGTTGTGCAAAAGCTCGTTAGTTTAATTAGGTCCTGCATGTCAGTGTTTGTTGCTATTGCTTTTGAGGACCTAGTCATAAATTCTTTGCCAAGGCTGATGTATAGATAAATGATATTTCCTAGGTTTTCTCTTATGCTTTTTATAGTTTGAGGTCTTACATTTAAGTCATTAATTCATCTTGAGTTAACTTTTGTATATAATGAAGGGGAGAAGTCCAGTTTCATTTTTCTGCATATGGCCAGCCAGTTATCCCAGCACTGTTTATTGAATAGGGAGTTCTTTCCTTTTTGCTTGTTTTTGTCGATTTCTTTGGAGATCAGATGGTTGTAGGTGTGTGGCTTTATTTCTGGTTTCTCAGTTCTGTTCCATTGATCTACATATCTGTTTTTGTATTAGCACCATGCTGTTTTAGTTACTGCAACCTTATAGTATAGTTTGAAGCCGGGTAACGTGATGCCTCCAGCTTTGTTCTTTTTGCTTAGGATTGTTTTAGCTGTTCAGGCTTTTTTTTGGTTCCATATGAATTTTAGAACAGTTTTTTATAATTCTATGAAAATGATGTTAATAGTCTGATAGAAATAGCATTGAATCTGTAGATTGCATGGGTCAGTATGGTTATTTTCACAATAGTAATTCTTCTAGTCCATGAGCATGAAATGTTTTTCCATTCATTTATGTCATCTCTAACTTCTTTCAGCAGTGTTTTATAGTTCTCCTTGTAGAGATCTTTCACCTCCTTATTTAGATGTATTCCTAGTTGTTTTTTTTTTTTTTCCTGTATGTGTGTGACTGTTGTAAATGGGATTGCATTCTTGGTTTGGCTCTCAGCCTGAATGTTATCAGTGTCTGGAAATGTCACTGATTTTTGTACATTGATTTTGTATGCTGAAACTATGATGAACACCTCTATGCACACAAACTAGAAAATCTAGAAGAAATGGATAAATTTTTGGAAACACACAACTTCCCAAGATTGAATCAGGTAGAAATTGAAACCTGAAAAAAGCAATATCAAGTTTTGAAATGGAGTCAGTCATAGTAAACTTAGCAACTAACCAAAAACAAACAAACCCAAAAACAAAAAGCCCTGGACCAGGTGGATTCACAGCCAAATTCTACCAGCCATAAAGAAAAGAGCTGGTGGTACCCGTTCTACTGAAATGATTCCAAACAATGGAAGAGGAAAAACTCCTCCCTACCTCATTCTCTGAAGTTAGCATCACCCTAATATCCTGGCAAAGACACAGGAAAAAAGAAAACTACAGGCCAATATCCTTGGTGAACATAGATGCAAAAATCTTCAACAAAATACTAGCAAACCAAATACAGCAGCACTTCAAAAAGTTAATTCCCCATGATCAAGTAGGCATTATTCCTGGGATGCAAGGTTGGTTCAACATATGCAAATGATCAAATGTGATTTACCATATAAACAGAATTTAAAACATATGATCATCTTAATAGATGAACAGAAAGCTTACTGATAAAATCCAACATCTCCTCATGATAAAAACCCTCAATAAACTAGGCATCAAAGGAACATACCTCAAAATAATAAGGGCCATTTATGACAAACCCGTAGCCAGCATCATACTGAATGGGCAAAAGCTGGAAGAATTCTCCTTGAAAACAGTAAAAGTCCACTCTCACCACTCCTATTCAACATAGTACTAGAATTCCTAGCCAGAGCAGTCAAGCAAGAGAAAGAAATAAAAGGCATTCAAATAGGAAGAGAGGAAATCAAATTATCTCTTTTCATTGACAATGATTCTATACCTAGAAAACCCTACAGACTCCACCAAAAAGCTCCTTAGACCTGATAGTTTTTTGTTTTTTTTTTTTTTTAAGAAAGGCAGGAGTACAATGGCAAAATCATGTCCCTCTTTACTCTGGAACTCTGTCTCAAGTTATCCTCCAACCTCTGGAGTAGCTAGGACTGCAGGCACACACCACCACACTTGACTGGTTTTCTTTTTTCTTTTTTCTAGAGACAGGGTCTCACTGTGTAGCCCAGGCTGGTCTCAAACTCCTGGGCTAAAGTGATTGTCCTGCTTTGACCTCCCAGAGTTCTGGGTTTATAGGCATGAGCCACTAAGAGTTCTTAAAACAACTCTTGGAGGCAGTATTTATTTAATATCTTCATTTCACACAGCCTCGGAAAGGTTAAGTAATTTGTCTAAGATCTCAAAATTAGAAAGTCTAGAATTCTAACTTGCCTATGTCCAGCTTCGTAATTGGTTATGTTATACATTGTCACTGAGAAGGAACCTACTCTCATATCTAAATAACTTTTTCACCTGTATTTGTAAGCCTTAAAAGATATGTGCCTTGTCTGGGACCTCTTTGTTTTTTGGGAAGCTTTGTTTTTAATATTGATGTTATCAGGGGATTCTGATGAAGTCCTCATTGTGATATTCTAATATCTTGTTTTTCTAAACAGGTAGAAGGCTTACATTGTTGTCATAATGCCTGGAAGAAGGAGGAAAATTATCGTTTATTAGCTAAGATATGGTTTATAACATAGGTAATGCCCAGAATTTTCCAGACACTATTTCATTTGGTCTTACCTAGGAGATAAGTATTATTGTCCAACTATTGTGTTTCACAAATGAGGAAACTGAGGCTTAGAGAGCATATTGAACTTAAAATCACACAGCTAGAACATAACAGCTGGGATTGAAGCTGAGGTCTGTCTGACTCTAGTGGTCTTTTTAAACATACAATACTGTCTTTTCCATCTCTGTTTATCATCTTGTGGCAATATCTTTGTTTTCTGTGAGGCTTCAAATATTTTTTAAAATGTTTTATTTTGGACTTTGGATTCTGAAATAATAGCTTTTACTCCAGGGCGATCAAATCTCTCTCTTTCAACTCTCTCTCCCTCTCTAACATGCACACACACACATGCACACACATGCACACACCTCTCTCTCTCTCTCTCTCTCTCTCTCTCTCTCTCTCTCTCTCTCTCTCTTTATAAGACAAGGATAATATCCCTATTCTTGCTGTATATCTCTTAATCTTCTAAAAACATTTGCCATTTGACTTTCCAGACCCTTAGTAGGTCTGGAATCTGGGGATTGTCAGAAATGCAGTTGGATGCTTACATTAAGAAGTCAGGATTTTAATTTTGCTGTTATAGTTAGTAAATGGTGCCAGATTGAAAACATTTTCATGATCAAAGAGTGGGATGCATACTAGTTATCATTTTAGTTAGTCTATTTATACTGTGATGATAGGCCATGCAGAAGGAAATATTAAAATGTATAATGTTAGGATGTACCTCTGGGATGTGAATCTAGTCCCCTGAGAAACTTTCCTAGTTCTCAAAGACAGAGGCATTTCCATGATGACTGTGACCTTTTGTATATGATGCCCTTGTTAGCTGAATATTCATTACCTCAAGCCTTGCAATTTTGAAGGTTGCATAGGGAAACAGAAGTAATCATAGTATAAAAATGTTCACTAATGAACTGTCCACGTGTAAAATTAGTTCCCACTCAAACATTCATCCCTGATGAATTCTGTTCCTGCCCATCCCATTAGTTATAGTGTTTTACTGATTGTTGGGAAGATGTAAAATCAGTGTACTCAATTGCAAAGTCAAATGGAAGATATTGCAAAAATATGGGAAATAAAGATTTCCTGAATAGAGAAAAGTGAGGTGAAGAGCTGCCAGACTGACATATGAAGCCATTGGCAAATAAAATTCTGGCATTATTAGACCAGTGAATAATTGAAAAAGAGAAAATACAACAAAATGATGACATGGTAGGCATTTCAAAAGAAGAATCTGACAATTAAAAATTGAGAAATGTTGGTGATGTCCAGGTATTTTTGGAGGAATATTCTTCACTATAATTGTGCTGGGCAAGTTAGGAAATGCTAGAAAAACTAAAAGATATCTAAGAACTGTTTATCACTGCTGCTATTACTATTACTATTTTGGTTAGCACATAGTTGCATTTATTAATACATTTTGTTAAGCAGAAAATTAAATCTATATTTACATTTAATCTCAATTTTTAATGTAATGAAACCCCCTTTCCACATTCACTATGGAATTTTGGTCCTTATTTTAAGTTTACTTTAAATGTCTATTTTCACATAATGTTGTTCTGAGATAATGAGAATCTCCTGTAATAGGTTATATATTTGTCTTTATGTGTCTATATGCCTTCCCACTCCAGTTTTGTTGGTAATGAACAGCAGCAACAAACACTGGCAAGGAGAGTTAGAGAAGGGGTGAGTCATCCTTAATAAAATTGTCTTTTAACCAGTGAAGCAAAGAAACAGAACTTTGATGAGCCATAATCTATTCTAGACGAATAGCTAACCAACAGATTATACTTTTATATTAGAGAAAGGACTCCAGGTCACTCATTAAATCAAAAGGCATTACATAAATAAAGATTTCCAGTTTGGGGGTACTTCAGGGGGCTGTAACAGTATTGTTTTTGAAGTCTTTGTTTCTCTTTAGTAGCATCACCCATAGCTTTGATGTTACTCAGACTCTAAGATGAATACATTTTGGAGTTTCCTAATCCATTTGAAAAGGAAAACGTGTTTGTAACTTTACCAGCCTTAATTTGGCCTGCTGGTAGATTTGGCAGGCTCCGCTGCAACACCAAGAGTGGAGTCTGATGTACCCCACTGGCTACTTTCACTACAGCCAAGGTTCTGGAAGCCCATTATTTCTGAGGATAACATTCCTTTTTGGATTTTTTTTTTTAAGTCTTAAAGTCTGGGGAATACCCCAAGGTTGTGATAGTATCCAAGTATTCAGTATTTTGGAGATTCTGAAATCTGTGAAAAGAACATATATCACTTGAAACTGTAATGCACAGTTAATTTTCTGGTAACTTCCAAACAGTATGTAAGCCCCAATCTAATAAAATCAGAAGATTATTTTTGGGGGACTTGAAAAGTAAATGTATACCTTAAAGCCATTCTCTAAATAGAGCTCATTCATTATGACCCACATTTGCATTCATGCCTCCCTTGAACTTAGGCCAGAATATTTATCTGCAATTTAACTAGTAACACATTAGTTAAGTGCTTGATTAAAGTAGTTGGCATTTCCATTTATTTTTCTTTTATTGGAAAAGTTCATACCTCTGAGAGGGGTTGAATTAGTCATTGTGAAGGGGTTGAATTAGTCATTTGATCTGGAGACAAAACATTCGCAGGATTTGTGTGGCTGTCTATAAAGCACCTGTGTGATGGGCACATCATGAATCTCTTAATAGTTGTGAGATTGCTTTTCACTGAAAAGTATGATGTGTGACTGACTCCTTCTCCTCCACTTTATGGCAAATCATGTAGCTTGTATATCATGCTAACTGTAAATCTTAATTTATGTTTGTCAAAGGATTTGACTAAGATTTACCTTCTTAGAAGCTGAAAAGATTCAATACCATATGGTTTCTTTTATTAGTATGATCAAGAATATGTTTTCATCAAAATGTTGAAAAGTTGACACTGAGATGGCTAAACTAGTAAATAGTATATTTTATTTAATATCTTTCATGTGCCTAGTATGAAAAAATATATAGAAATTCACTGAACCCAGAACTTCCTGTTCCCAATTGTTTGGTAATCAGTCTTAGAATTTTTTTTTTTTTTTTTTTTTTTTTTTTTTAAAGAGATAAGGTTTTGCTCTGTCATCCAGACTGGAGTGCAGTGGCATGGTCATAGCTCACTGCAGCCTTGAACTACTGAGCTCAAGTGATCTTTCTATCTCAGCCTCCCAAGTAGCTGGGACTGCACACGTCACAATGCTCAGCTAGTAAAAGATCTTTTAAATTCTATCATTTAGCTAGATTATTAATGGAAAGTCTTACCATTATCTCTTTTTTCTAAGGATGGAAGGATTATTTCTGTTGGCTCTGGCTCTTATAGCAGAGAATATCCTACATTGTCTAGAATCTTTTAAAAAGGCTTTTTAGGGAGGTCTCCCCTCAATTAGTATTAGGGACTATAAAGTAAGGGATAACCAGTTTGTTCTTTCCCAACATTCAAACCTTCAGGCTTAAAGATGCTAGAATTAAGTTAAGCTGGCTGAGATGACAGCTTTGTGTTGAATCTGTTTTAGTGACTAGTGTGTCCCCTCCAAATCTAATCAATTTCAAGTGAAATTATATTCCCTCACCACTATCTTGGCATTGATTTGACTTTCAGATTGACCCATCATGGTGTGGTAATCCAGTTTGTCTTCTGCTCCCTTCATCTCATCATACTTAAGGTCTGATGGCTTTTTCGCCCTGTGTATCCACACAGAACCAACTGCTGATCAAAAATATTTGGGAAAAACAAAGAAAATTAAAATAATACAGTTAAAAAAATATATAAAAAGCAATATAGTGCAACAACTATATACATAGCATTTAGAGTGTATATGAGTCATCTAGAGGTGATTTAAAGTATACAGGATTTGACTGATGTGGGTTGAAGAAAAAATGTATACAGGAGGTTGTATGTAGGTTATACTATACAAATACTGTGTCAATTGATGTAAAGGACTTGAGCGTCTGTGGATTTCGATATCCTTGGTGGCAGTATAGGGGTCCTGGAACCAGTCCCCCAAGCATACAAAGGGACAAACATATATTGACAATATGCTCATCTAATTAGTCAAAGTCCAGGATATTGATTTGGCTGTATTTACCATGCAGCCATAGAGTGTGCTCGCTCACGCTTTTGCTCTCTCTCTCTCTCTAATCTCTCTTTCTTTTTGACAGAGTTTTTGCTCTTGTTGCCCAGGTTGGAGTACAATGGTATGATCTTGGCTCACTGCAACCTCTACCTCCCGGGTTCAAGCAATTCTCCTGCCTCAGCCTCCCGAATAGCTGGGATTACAGGCTCCCACCACCACACTCAGCCAGTTTTTGTATTTTTAGTAGAGATGGGGTTTCACCATGTTGGGCAGCCTGGTCTCAAACTCCTGACCTCAGGTGATCCACCTGCCTCGGCCTCCCAAAGTGCTGGGATTACAGGCATGAGCCACTGCGCCCGGACCATTTTTTTGTTTTGTTTTGTGTTAATCCTTGGGATTGGCCCAACTTTGCCATCTTCTTCTCAAGAGTATCTTGCCTTCATGAGGTAGTCCTGCCATTACTTCTTCTTTCTGGACTACTTTTATACTTCTTCTTTCCATATAGTGAGTGTAGTAAGTTCAACCAGAACACTTTGTGTAACCCAGGCATTCATCCCATTGATCTCATTCTTGTTCTGTCTTTGCATGAAGCCTAAGTATGCTGGACACTGCTTCCAATTTCTGTACTGTGTGGTTGACTTGGAGATAGGAAAATTCCAAGATACAGAATTGGACTTAAGCACAGATGCCCTTAATTGCATCTTGATCTTAAGCCAAATGCTCCAGTCCAGCTTTACTATATTCCTGCTATTTGGATGTTATTTAGATGCTATTCCTAATATTTGGATGCTGAGCCACCTCATAGTATTATACTTTAATTTTCATTCAGCTTGTGATTTCTTATTCTTTTCTGTAAATGTAAATGCATATGGAGTGAATGGTAAATAGCAGAGCAGGAATTCCTGGGTCTTTGGCAACCACACTGAAAATCCCTAATAATTTCTACATTCTGGGTGTTTGTAAAGTCTTCCTTTCTTTATACCCCCTGCCTTAAACCCTGCCTTCAACATCTCTAGCTTAGACCCTGCAAGTCTCTTTACCCTTTTCTAGTCCATTCTGCACATTGCTGTGACTGTAAAATGTACACTAAACCTGTTGTTCACCAGTGTAAAACCTTTGAGTGGCTCCTCCTTGTCTATAACATGAAACCCAAGATCCATAGCACAGAGGCAATGTAGTGCATTAGTTAAGGGTGCAGTTCTAGAGTCAGTCTGCCTGGCTTTGAATTTGGCTTTCATTTATTAGCTGAGTGATTTTGGCCAAGTTACTTACCCTCTCTGTCATCAGTTTGCACACCTGCAAAATGGAGATGACAGTAGTGGCTTCTTTGTAGAAGAAGGTTTGCTATGATGAGTAAATTGCATAAAAATAGTATAAAGGAATTAAAACAATGCCTGGCATAGCATAAAGCTTAGTAAGTGTTAGATGCCAGTTTACTTTGCTAGTCTCTTTTCCTGCTGAAGCATTAAGCTCCAACCAAACCAAACTGCTTCTAGATTCCAAGTGCACACTGTGCTAGTTCACTGTTCGGTATATTTAAACATGATATGCCCTTTGCCCGGAATGAACTTCGCCCTGCCTGATGCCTGAGCATTGTCTTCCCTCTGAAGATTTCCCAGACCAGTCTGAATAACCTGAGTACTGTAGGTATTGATTCAGTGAAGTACAGATTGCACAACATGTCTGTCTTCATGGAAATTATGTTCTAATGGGGAGAGAGAGACAACAAAATAAATAAATAAAGCAGGGAAGAGGATGTTTATGGGGTGGATTTGCAATTTCAAATAGGCAAGGCCTCATTATAAAGGTGACATCTGAGTAAAGACCTGAAGATTAATGAACAAGCCAATGTGGGCAAAGAGTGTTCCTGGCTGAGGGAACAGCAACTGGCCGATGTGAGAACATGCCTGCTATGCTCCTGGAATAGTAAGGAGGCCCCTAGGGGTGAAGCTGAAGAGAAAGTAGTATAAGACGGTGTCAGAAAAGAAATGGGGTCAGATTGCATAGCACTTGGTTGAGTGAGATTGACAGCCACTGGTGGGTATTGAGCCAAGGAATCTTGTGATTTGATTGTTCTAACTATTAGGTAGACCATAGGTTATATAAGGGCAGACATATTCTAACAAGAATAATTTAGACAAAAGATAGTGGTGGCTTGGGTGAGGGTAGAAGCAGTGGAGGTAGGGATTGCTTTAGATTCTGATATATTTTGAAGGTAGAGCCAATGGCTTAGCCAATAGATTTGATATGGGTAAGAAAAAAAGAAAGGAGTCAAGGATGATATCAAGATTTTTGGCCTGAACAACTGAAAGGATAGAACTATAGTAGACTGAGATTAGAAGAACAGTGAAGAATAGGTTTTGGAATAGCTCATTTTGAACATTTTAGATCTGATATGCCTTTTAGATGTCCAGGTGGAGATGTTGATGAAGAAATTGAATATATGTCTAACATCCAAGGGAGAAGTCTGCACTGGGTACATAAATTTAGGAGTTCTAAGCAATGAGAGGTTCAGGACTGGAGGAAGATACAGTAGGCAAGATTGAGAAAGAGCTGCCTGTGAGGCAGGGGCAAAGTGGTGGCTTGGTGAGGAGTTTTTTGAAAGCCAAGGAGGGAAGTGTTTTCACAGAGGGTGGAGTGATCAACTGTGTCGGGTGCCAAGAGGTCACATAAGATGAAAACTGATGATTGATGACTGAATTTGGCAAAATGGAGATCCTGAATGCCCTTGAGAAGCAGTTTTAGAGGTGTGGTGGGAGGAAAGCTGAATAGGAGTGGATTCAAAATGGAGAGAAGAACTGGGAACAGCATGTATAGACAACTATTTTGAGAAATTTACCTGTGAAAGAAAGGAAAGCAGGGTGGTGGTTCCCTAATCTCTGAAGGCTTAGCTGCACAGTCATTTCTGATATCAACTGTCTGGGAAAAGTTATTTTTGTAGAAACCTTGTTATTGCCATTAAGTTTTTTTTTTTTTTTTCTCCTGACAACTGTCATTTTGGATTGCTTCTCTCCTTTAGTTTGACAGTTCCTAAGTTAGGACCTACTGAAATCTTACTTTCTTCTTGATTCTCAAAGAGTAAGTAAAAATACTGAGCCAGGTGTTTGGGGACAGACATACTGCCCTCCAAAGCAGGTTGCCAGGGCTCAGTTTAAAGACATCACATTTCCTAAGACTTGGGGCAATGCCATATGAACAAAGGATAGCTAATATATATTGAGTTGCTTCTGTGCTAGCACAGTATTGTGTGTTTTATATCCATTATCTATTTAACCATTACAGCTGTTTGGGTGATAGAGATTCATAAAGAGAATCTTACAGGTAAATAACTGGAATTTAGCATCATGTTTTACCTTACCAGATTTGATAGCTAATTGGAATACTGATGGATGTTTTATGAATGTCTCTGAAGTGCGAGGGACATTTATAAAACTGGGCATTAAAAGGAGTCATATTGTAGATTACTTTTTAAAAATATGAACTTCTGGTTAAGAATATAGCCTTCACTTGTTTATACTGAAATGCTGGATTTGGGAAAAAACAGCCCAATCCAATGAAAACCCTCCAAAAGATCTTAAATCCTTAGAATTTACAAGTCAGCTTTACCCATGAGTTCTGTTGTCCCTTTCTTCAGTTATTGATTTTTCCTGGTGCCTTTTCTACAATGTCTGCCTGGCTGTCTCCGTTTCCTTATGGATTTATCGCTCATCTTTTTACATTGCTCTCTTTAGAGGAATACTATGTCAAATTTTTATCCCTTTTATCAGGTTACAACAATTTAAAAGTAGATTGTGCTCTTGGCCTAAACATATTGACAATGACCCTTAAAAATATTTGAATTATAGTGCAGTTTTCAGGTAAACATCTTAGTACACTGTTTCTTTTTATGTATGGGCCTCACTTCTTTACCTATTTACATATCTCTAGGGAAAGATTAATGCGCGAGTTGGGGAAAAAAAGATATTTTGCTTTAAAATTGCTCTATTCTTTCTTCCAACATGCCATCTAGGAATGCACTATTTTGAACTTTGTAGGCACATTTTCATTTTAAAAGGAGAGAAAAAATGACTTGAAAAAATGTGTTGCCAAAACCTGAAAAGAAAGCTCTACAAAAAAAGAACTCTAGCCCTACAAGAGAATAGGAGGAAATGATTACTGATGATTTCAATTTTCAGTAAATTACAAAGCATACATAATAGACTTTGAAGAGAGATGATTCCTATGGCATACTTCATGCTGCCTTCACAGATAAGTGTGTAAGTGAAAGGGAAATGAATTGTTTCAACCTGGCAAATCTATACCATTTTGGTGGAGTGAAAATGAGTGAAATTGAAATAATTCTATTACTTCTTACTGAAAATATAACATATAAATGTTTTTGAGGTGTTTCTAGAGAAACAGAGATAACTAAATGAGTATAAAAATAAGGATATAATAGTATTTTATGTAATTTACACTGCAAAATTTGAAAATCTGAAATATTTCTGTGTGGGTAGGAATGCTTTTCTTTTTAACTCCTTAGAAATTAGCAGAATTTTCACAATAAAAAAGAAACTTCATTCATGTATTCATTTAATACATAATTACTGAGAGCCTACAGCATGCTAGATAAGTCCCTGCCACTAAGGAACTTGTATTTTAGAAGTAAAGATGGATAATAAATAAGCAATTTTATAGCTAATTCTTCCATTTCACTTATCATGTTATATGTGCTGTGACATTTAGGATTCTTTGAGAGGTCCTCCCTGAGGAAATGATGTTTAAGCTGAGACCTGAGGAAAGACAGGAGGTAACCAGGTGAAGGGGAGGGAGAGGTAGTGCAGGAAGAAGGAACAGCATGTGCAGAGACCCTGAGATGGGAAGAACTTGATGGGTTCAAAGATCTGAATGTGGATGGAGGAAGTGAACAAGGGTAGAGAAGCTGAAAGTGTTGTGGATTTTGAACTTTATTATGAGAGCAAGGAAAAGCTATTAAAGGATTTTTAAAAGCAGGTTTATATTTATTTTATCTCATTATTATTATTATTATTTGAGACAGGGTCTTGTTCTTTCGCCCAGGTTGGAGTGCAGAATCATGATCATGGCTCACTGCAGCCTCCACCTCCTGGGCCTAAGTGATCCTCCCACCTCAGCTTCCTGAGTAGCTGGGACTGCTGGCATGTGCCACCACACCCAGCTGATTATTTGTATTTTTTGTAGAGAGGAGGTTTTGCCATATTGCTCAGTGAGAGATGTGCCACTCTTCCTTTCACTTGAATATTTTGGGGGCATTGTCACATTATTAATTGGCCTACTTTCAATATTGTCATGTTTCAGGGAATAGGGAGGCCCAAGGAGAGAGAGGGACATCGGAGAACAGCCAGTTGATGGAGGAATCAGATAAATGGAGCAATATTTATCCTTTGAGTTCACCATTTTATATGGGTGAGGCATGTGACACCCCAAATACAATTACAGTGGTAACATCAAAGATCACTGATAACAGATTGCCATAATAGATATAATAATAATGAAAAGGTTTGAAATATTGCAAGAATTACCAAAACATGAGAGAGATATGAAGCAAGCATACGCTGTTGAAAATACGGTACTAACAGACTTGCTCAACATAGAGTTGCCACAAACCTTCAATTTTTGAAAATCACAGTATCTGCAAAGTGTCATAAATCAAAGAGAAATAGAACGAAGTATATTTGCATTAAAAACATCACCATGTATATCAGTTAGGGATACATTTTAATACAAATCACGGGAAATTTTGGCTTAAATAATTGGAGTGTTTCTTATCAGATAATAGGTTGGTATAGGAATTCCACAGTACCTTCAGAAGCCAGACTATTTCTGTCTTTCCACTCTGATATTCTTGGTATGTTGGCATTTGTCCTCATTCTTGTCTTTGTAGATCCATCCCCAACCCCTTGTCCGTTTTCCAGGCAGGAAGAACAAGAAAGTCTAGCAGGAAGGGGCAAGGCCTGTATCAGCAAAGAGAAAGCTCCTTGGATAGAACCTTTGAGTCATCCTACATCCCTTTTTCTCATGTACCACCTCTAATCCATCAACAAATCCTGGGGCCCTACCTTCAGAATATATAGAGAATTGTAACCACTTTTTACCATATCCATTACTACTATCTGATCCAAGGCATCACCTTCTCTGTTGGATTATTGCAGTGGCTTGATACCTTGTCTGCCTGTTTCCAGTCTCACATTCCGAGAATCTGTTCTCAATCCGTGGAGCATTTTGTGTTTTTAAAAAAATATATTAAGACATAATTCACATATAAAATTCATCCTTTTAAAGTGTGCAATTCAGTGTTTCTTAGTATATTCCCAAAGTTGCGCAACCATCACCGCTATCTAAACCCAGAGATTGTTCCTTTCCAAACATAAGTCAAAACCTTCTTAAAACTGTCCAATCGTGGCCAGGCATGGTGGCTCATGCCTGTAATCCCCGCACTCTGGTAGGCCGAGGCAGGTGGATCACCAGAGGTCAAGAGGTCAAGACCAGCCTGGCCAACATGGTGAAACCTGTCTTTACTAAAAGTACAAAATTTAGTTGGGTGTGGTGGCATGTGCCTGTAATCCCAGCTACTTGGGAGTAGGCTGAGGCAGAAGAATCGCTTGAACCTGGAAGGCAGGGGTTGTAGTGAGCCGAGATTGCACCACTGCATTTCAGCCTGGGAGACAGAGCAAGACTCTATCTCAGAAAACAAACAAACAAACAAAAAACTGTCCAATCATTCTTCATCTCAGAGTAAAAGCCAAACTTCTTGAATGGTCTGCAGTGCCCTACATGATCTGGCTTCCTCTTACCTCTCAGACTTCATCTCCTACAACTGTCTCCCCTTTTTTAGTCTACTTTTTTTTTTTTTTTTTTGAGATGGAGTCTTGCTCTGTTGCCCAGGCTAGAGTGCAATGGTATAGTCTTCAGCTCACTGCAGCCTCCACCCACTGGGTTCAAGTGATTCTCCTGCCTCAGCCTCCCGAGCATCTGGGATTATAGGTGCTTGGCACTACTCCCGGCTAATTTTTGTATTTTTAATAGAGGCGGGGTTTCACTATGTTGGCCAGGCTGGTCTTGAACCCCTGACCTCAGGTGATCCACCTGCCTCAGACTCCCAAAGTGCTGGGATTACTGGTGCTTGGCACTACTCCCAGCTAATTTTTGTATTTTTAATAGAGGCGGGGTTTCACCATGTTGGCCAGGCTGGTCTTGAACTCCTGACCTCAGGTGATCCACCTGCCTCAGCCTCCCAGAGTGCTGGGATTACTGGTGCTTGGCACCACTCCCAGCTAATTTTTGTATTTTTAATAGAGGCAGGGTTTCACCATGTTGGTCGGGCTAGTCTTGAACTCCTGACTTCAGGTGATCCACCTGCCTCAGCCTCCCAAAGTGCTGGGATTATAGGGGCGAGCCACCATGCTGGGCCCACCCCCTCATCACTCTTCAGCTGCACTGGCCTCCTTGCTGTTCCACACCAGATGAGTTCCTGCATTGGATCCTGTATACTTACTGTTTCCTCTACCTGGAATGCTTCCTTTCTCACCTCCTTCTAGTTTTCCTCAGATGATACCCTTTCAGCGGGCCCTTTTCTGACCACTCTATTTAAAATTGTAGCATCTTCCCCATATACATACATACACACACATACACACTCACTGACACACATTCACAGCACTCCCTCTTTCCCCTTATATTTTTATTCAGTTTTTATCAGCTTATAATATATAGTTGTATCACATGGATACTAAAATCCACAGATACTCAAGTCTCTTATATAAAATGGTATAATATTTGCCCTTAACCTATGCATATCCTCCTGTATACTTAAAGTCATCTCAAGAATACTTATAATACTTAATATGATGTGAATGCTATGTAAATAGTTGTTATACTTTAATGGTTTTTAAGTTTGTGCAATTTTTATCATTATTTTTAATCTATTTTTTAGATGAAAAATCTAAATATTTTTCATCTACAGTTGGTTGGTTGAATCCATTGGATGTGGAATCTATGGATGTGCAGGGCTGACTTACTATATATAATTCACTATTTTGTTTATCATCCATTCCTCCCTATTAGATTATAAATTCCTTCAGGACAGGGTTTTTGGTTGTTTGATCTCAGTACCTTGAACAGGTACAATGTATAGTTTTTGAATGAGTAAATGAACTCTGTCATGGCACACAACCTGAAAAAAAGGCTAGCCTATAGATTAGAAAAAATGAGAAATGAATTGTAAATGGGTATTGACTGAGCCCATTGGAAATTGTAAGAGCAGTTATCGTTGTGCATTATTTGATAAACATTTATTACTAAGTGCCAATCACTGGGATTACAGTGGCAAATAAAGGCATTCATGGTCCCTGCATCATTTACATTCTAGAGGGGTGATATATACAATAGGTAAATAAATCAGTAAGTAAGGTAATGTTAAAGAGCAATGATTGCTAGAAGAAAATGAGACAAGGGATAGAAAGTGAATGTGGTGAGGGCGGGTTGTAGGCTTTGGTGGGGAAGTAGAGGAATATCTTTGTGGTCAGAGGAGACCTTTTTAGAAGGCCATGTTTGAGCTAACACCTGAATGACAGGGAAGAGTCACCCATGTGGATAGCTGTGAGAAGAGCCTTCCTAGTTTGGTAACAAGGACAAGAAAGAAGGCTTGTACAGATGGAGCATGGTGAGTCAGCAGAGGTGCAGGAGATGAGACTGGATAGATCAGATTATGCAGGGCCTTTTAGGTAAGAGTTTAGACTTTTATTTTAAGACAATATGAAGTCATTAGAGGATTTAATCTGGGGGGTAATATGATCTGGTTCACATTTTAAAGAGTTAAAGAAATAAAATAGAATGTAGTTCACAAACTCATTTGCTTTCAGTGACCAGGTAGCATAAAAGCATAAAACAGATCCTTATAAGCAAAATAAGATTGCACTTGCATTGATAATAGCAGCTTTCTTTTGGCCCAAGTGTTAGGAGACAATAGAGAGCATAGACCCTGCGTTAAGAGGTGTAACCTCTCCTGAGTCCCACCCAGGTCAGGCCAAGTGGAATCATATGCCCAGTGTTGCCAGCTTTTTAAATTTTCCAAGAAAAGTAAGGAATCTAGAGTGTTTTTGTTAAACTCTTCAATTTATAAATATTATCAGTTAATTTAAGTAGTTTATAAAAATACTCTGGGCCAGATGAAATAGCCTTACCGGTCAGATAGGATCTAATAGATGGTACTTTGCAGTCTCTGGATTCAAGTGATGGCAGTGGAAATGCAGGGGGGAAATGAGATTGAGGTATATTTTGAGGGTGATAATGACAAACATGATGGATAGAGTGGCTGTGGAAGAGAATGGGTAAAGGAGAGAAAGAAGGAGACATCCTTGACACTGGGTTTTTGACATGAACTGGGTGAATGGGGTACATTTTACTGAGATAGGGAAACATGGAAGAAAGACATACGGTGGGTGTGGGAAGACCAAACATTTAGTTGAGACTTACCAAGTTTGAGCTGCATATAAGTCATCAAATGGAAGTTTCCAGAGAGAGTTGGATACACAAGACTTGTTCTTAGAAAACAGGTCTTGTGTATATGCATGAGATAACAAATTGGGAGTTACTGACATATAGTTTTGTTGAAGCTGTTGGGGTAGATGAAATCAACTAGGGAGAGAGTAGAGAAGGTCGTATGTCCAGCTGTAGAGGCATAACTGTACTCTCTTGATAACCATCTCTGCTCTCTCCTCTTTATGTATTCTCTGTATAAATTTATGGGTTAATTATGTAGTCGGGTTCATATAAGTTTCCTATTTCAGCAATACCTTTTTAGTAAGCATGACAGAGATCCTAGGAATCTTAGAATTTCTACTCATATATAAATGGAAGAGATGGTTGGCTTTATATTAAAGTTTCTAGAAGCAGAGGAAGAAAGCAGCTTTGACTAATTCTTAGTCGAGATTTCAGTGTGGGTCAATCCCAGAATGAAAATTTTAGAATTGGCTTCCATGTCCATCTTCCAGTTATAAAATACCCTCCTTTTTGAATTCTTCCCTCTTCCTGTTCTTACTCACATATTCCCTTCCCTTCTTTCCTCAAATATTTTGAGTACCTTCTCTATGTAAGGCATTGTATATGCATAGGTAATATACTAGTAAAACAAAAAACAAAACCATGGTCTTATTGTCTGTTATCAGTAATAACATGTTCAAATATTCTATTATTCTGACATTCTTTTTTTCATGCTTTTTATAGGGGGGAGGCTTAAAAACAAACATTTGAGTAAATATGAATCATATGTAGTTTAGGAGTCTTTCATCTGAGTTGACCAGAAACATTGTCTTTAAGTTTCTATTCATCATTACACCTGCGTCCAGCATTAAGACAGCTACTGTGTTTTCTTGACATCCTTCTCATCAAGCTGTGAATGTATGTGAAAGAGAAGGTCCTTGTTTAGTACAGACCATGGGAAGGCAATGCTGTGTATAAAGTATTGCCACTCTAGCATGTAGCATCATAGAACGCAGCATGAGATACTTCACAGCTCTATTTTGCTTTGGACTTAAATTCAGAGTAGTGATTTTATGTTGTTAAAAAATTTATACTTAAACCCTTAGGTATCTTAACATTCGCTTCCAGTGAGGCACCACTGAAGCTCTCCTGCTAGTCAGCACAAGTCTTTGCTGTCCAGGGATAGCAGTGTTTTCTTGAGATAGACTTTTTATTCTATAAATCTTTATAAAGTTTGCACTTTGGGTTGACCTTCAGGTATAAGACATACCGCCTTTGTTTAGTGCTTAAAAAAGAACAAAAAGTAAATCTGAACAGACCCAGGCTTTTCTTTTTCTTAGAATTTTCTATCTGCTTTTATACCATATAAGTGCCCAGAGGCATCTTAAGATAGACATGATTTTATCAATCTTAAATAAAAAATAAATACTTTATAGGTTTGGGATTTGCAAGTCTGTAACATGCTGTAAGCCAGCAGAATCTGTTGTAATACAATAAAGTTTATTGTAACATAAACCAATTTATCAAAAATATGGCTCATGGATTACTAGCCTAATCCATAAAATCGGAGCCCCTATAGAGCATTCCATATTAATTTATTATACCTCCACCATTTGTATTATTACTTAGCACTTATTACATGCCAATGATTTCTTAGGCACTGAACAAAATCAAAAGATGGAACTTGACCCAGGCCAAAAAGTTGTTTGATCTTTGGCACAGTAGCAAGGTAGAAGAAGAAAAGTCTGCTTTTCTATATGCCCCCTTTTGGTGCCTGTGCCCCTAGTATATTTTTGAGTCCTAAACTATTTCAGTCCCATTTTAAAATTTGGAGTACATATAGAAATGCTTATGATTCACATGTTCCATTCATTTTAGGTATTGATAAAGAGCCTTGACTTTTAAGGAAAAAGCACTAATAACATCAACATCCCTACTCTGTGAGAAACCTTTAAGATTGGCAGTCCAACCACCTAGAAGTTTCTAGAAATACTTATTTCTCTTAGCCTGTGAACTCTAATAGACCACTATTTTTCTTTAGTTGATCATGTATGAACCTAACACAGAATCATGTTTTAAAATATTTTAATGCCTATAGTCATATCTCATTTATCTCTTACAATTAATTTACTTTCTATTTTATTTGTGGTGGGTTTTTGCACCCAAATTGAATTGGTTTAACCACTAGTTTTGCTTTCATCATTTGGCTTGTACCCAAGGAACAAAGGTCATTTTTTCATATTATCCTGAGAAAAGTATAATCAAATAACTCTCTTTTAAAAATTAATAGACCATTTAAAGACAACTAGTAGTGATTTGCAAGTTATTTTTGATCATCTGTACATCTGCCTTTGGTTAATATCAAAAGTTGGCTGTGGCACAATATAATTCTTGAGCAGAACAGTGGTCTTCTGGTTATAAATACTTATAACATTAGCTACCTGCTCTGCATGAATTCAGACACCAGTGTCTCAGATTCTTTACTGAACATCTACTCATATTTGAGATTAGTATTAACCCCAGGTTCATTTGGTTAGAGGAATAAATATACTTAATAAGACTGAAGTTGATATTATTGGGTTGAACCAAGATATAGTCATTAATTAATGTCACATTTGTTGTTGACATTAAATATGGCAAATGTTATTAAAAATTTGGTAAACAGGTCTGGGTGCAGTGGCTTATGCCTGTAATCCTAGTGCTTTGAGAGGCCAAGACGGGAGGATTGCTTGAAGCCAGGAGTTTGAGACCAGCCCAGGCAACATAGTGAAACTCTATCTCTATGAAAAACATAAAAATTAGTTAGGTTTGCTTTAATCCCAGCACTTTGCGCGATCAAGGTTGGTGAACTGACCAATTCACTTGAGCTCAGGAGTTCGAAACCATCCTGGGCAACATGATAAAGACCCTGTCTCAAAAACAAAAAAACAAAACAACCCCGTCACCAAATTAGCTGGGTGTGGTGTTGTGTGCCTATAGTCCCAGCTACTCAGGAGGCTGAGGTGTAGGGATCACATGAGCCTGGGAGGCAGAGGTTGCAGTGAGCTGAGATTGCACCATTGCACTCCGGCCTTGGCAACAGAGCAAGACTCTGCCTCAAAAAAAAAAAAAAAAGAGAAAGAAAGAAAGAAAAGAAAAGAATTAGCTAGCTATGGTGGCATAGCTGTAGTCCCAGCTACTCTAGAGTCTAAGGTGGAAGGGTGGCTCAAGTCAAAGTGTTTGAGGCGACAGTGAACTATGATTGAGCCACTGCACCCAGGCTGGGTGTCTCTTTAAAAAAAAAAAAATAAAGGCTGTTTACTAAGGTAAATTTTGATGAGAAACTAATCTAGATAATAATTTGGGAGTATTGAAATCACTCCTGCTTATATATAAGAAATGTTAAAAGAAATTACTTATACTTGTATATAAGAATGTTAAAATATTATGTAGATAATGCCTGTCACTCCCAGAATGTACTTGGGTTGCAGAATTAAAATCGCAATGAATACTTTATCATGTCTCCCACTACTCCTACTCCCATTTGCCTTTTATTGTTAGTGTTGACAATGCATGTGTTCCTCAGAAACCCCTTAATTTCCCCAAAGTAATTTGCAATTCTGTCTCTTGGGTTTAACACTATGGACTTAACCATTACTTTTTTATCTTAAAAAACTAGTGAATTCCTAGGCATCAAGTATGTAGGAATAGATTTATACTGAGGTATTCTTTCTGACAAATTAGTATGTCAGTACTACAAATTTGCAAAGAGTGGTTTTGGATTCTAACATATGGGTCTGATGTTTAATTTTATCAGTAACTATTAGTAAGAGTACAGATTAATCAGTTGCATCAAAGAGACCCAAGGACTTTGATAAGAGAAGATTATTTTTCTTTAATGTAATAGTCCAGGCCTGGTAGACAGGCTCTTTTTCATGACCTCATGGTACTCAGGCTGGTAGGGAGACTCTGCCATCCTTCAGGGTGACTTCCATGGTTCCTTTGGTGGACTGTATGATAGCAGAGGAGAGTATGCCCCGTGTATTAAGACCAAGGCTTGAAAGTGTTATATATCACTACCACTTGTTTTTCTTTGGTGAGAACTTAGCTATTGGCTATACCTACTGGCAAAGGAAAACGGAAAGTGTAGTCTTAAGTTCAGTAGCCATGTGCAAGCTAAAATTTGCTGTAGAAGAAGAGAGGACAAGTTTTAAAGGTCTGCCACTCAGTCTTTTATCTAATGTTTTCTTTGTGCATTGCATAAAATTCCATGTCCTGTTGTCAATACCTGGGAACCAAAGTGAAGTACTTTCCCTAACTCCCCATTCTCAAAATAAAAATTAAAGAGAAACACTTGCCTTGTGTTAAAATGGAAGATTAACCAGACACATTAGTTTGCAAAATCAGTAGAAATTGATAGAATTCTGTCCTGCCCTGCAGGAGTCTTTGATAATCTGTGTATATTTACAAATCCACAAAAATACATCCATCAGAAGGCCTGCTGGCCATTTGTGGAAGATAATAAAAGGAAATTCAAACTGAAATAAATTCTGAGAGAGTATATCTAAGCACTTTATAGGGGAGTGGTTGTTTCTAAGGTTAAGAGTATGGTTATTATAGTCTGATGCCTTTGTTCATTTGAATTATTTAACTCAGTTTTTTAGAGTACAGACTTATCAAGCACCCCTTAATTCCTGTATAATTCTCTATATACAAAACAATGCAACAATTCTACAATCGATAAGAATTTCCAATTAATTTTTTTTTAATTTTTGTGGGTGTGTAGTATATGTATATGTTTCTGGGTTATATAAGATATTTGATACAGGCATACAATGTTTAATAATCACATCAGGGTAAATGGGATATCCATCATCTCAAGCATTTGTTCTTTTCTCTGTGTTACAAACAATCCAGTGATTCTCTTTTAGATATTTTAATGTGTAATAAATTATTGTTGACTGTAATCACCCTATTGTGCTGTCAAATGCTAGATTTTATTCATTCTGTCTAACTAGATTTTTGTACCCATTAACCATCCCCATTTCCTCCACACTAGCACTCTTTTCAGCCTCTGGTAACCATGACTCTACTTTCTGTCTCCATGAATTCAATTGTTTTCAGTTTTTTAGCTCTCATACATAAGTGAGCACATGTGAAGTTTGTCTTTTTGTGCCTGGCTTATTTACTTAACATAGTAACCTCATCCATGTTGTGCAAATGATAGGATCTTACTCTTTTTTATGGCTGAATATTACTCCACTGGGTACCTCATTTTCTTTATCCATTTGTCAGCTGATGGACATTTAGATTGCTTCCAAATCTCTGCTCTTGTGAGTAGTGCTGTAGTAAATATGGGAGTGCAGATAACTCTTTGATATACTGATTTCCTTTTGGGTACATAGCTAGCAGTAGGGTTGCTGAATCATATGGTAGTTTTATGTTCAGTTTTCTGAAGAACCTCCAAACTGGTCTCCATAGTGGTTTGTACTAATGTACATTTCCACCAACAATGTACAGGGGTTCCCTTTTCTCCACGTCCTTGACAGCATTTATTATTGCCTGTCTTTTCGATAAAAGCCATTTTAACTGGGATGAGACGATACCTCATTTCAGTTTTTATTAGCATTTCTCTGATGATCAATGATGTTGAACACCTTTCCATAAACCTTTTTGCCATTTGTATGTCTTCTTTTGAGACATGTCTATTCAATGAATTATTAGATTTTTTTTCTTATAGAGTGTTTGAGGTCCCTATTTAGTCTAGTTATTAATTGCTTCTCAGATGGATAGTTTACCCATTATGTGGGTTGTTTCTTCACTTTGTTGACTTTGTTTTGCTGTGTAGAAACTTTTTAATTTGATGTGATCCCATTTATCCATTTTTGTTTCCTTGCCTATGCTTTTGGAGTATTACTCAAGAAATCTTTGCCCACTTCAGTGTCCTGGAGAGTTTCCTCAGTGTTTTCTTTTAGTAGTTTCCAAGTTTGAGAGAGTATATTTAAGTATTTAATCCATTTCGATTTGATTTTCGATGTGGACAGATTTTCGTTTTCTGCATGTGGAGATGCAGTTTTCTCAGCACCATTTGTTGAAGATACTGTCCTTTTCCCAAGGTTTGGTTTCGGCACCTTTGTTGATAATGCTTTCACTGCAGATGTGTTGATTTGTTTCTGGGTTCTCAGTTCTCTTCCATTGGTCTATGTATCTGTTTTTTTTATTCCAGTAACATGCTGTTTTGGTTACTATAGCTTTGTCATATAATTTGAAGTCAGGTAATGTGATTCCCTTCAGTTTTGTCCTCTTTGGTTAGGGTAGTTTTGGCTCCTGTGGGTCTCTTATGGTTCCATATTAACTTTAGGATTGTTATTTCTGTTTCTGTAAAGAATGTCATTCGTATTTTGATAGTGATTGCATTGAATCTGTAGATTGCTTTGGGCAATGTGGACATTTTAACAATATTCATTCTTATATTCCATGAACATGAAATATCTTTGCATTTTTTGTGTCCTCTTCAATTTCTTGCATCATTGTTTTATAGTTTTCATTATAGATATCTTTTACTTCCTTAGTTAATTCCTAGATATTTAATTTTATGTGTAGCTGTTATAAATGGGATTACTTTGTCTTCTTTTTCAGATTGTTTGCCGTTGATGTATAGAAATGCTACTGATTTTTGTATGTTGATTTTTCTGTCTTGCAAGTTTACTGAATTATTCAGTTCTAATAGTTTTTTTGGTGGAATCTTTAGATTTTTCCAAATATAAGATCGTACCCTCTTCAAACAAGGATAATTCGATTTCCTCATTTCCAAATTGGATGCTCCTTCTTTCTTTCTCTTGTCTGATTACTCTGGCTAGGGCTTCCATTATTACATTGAATAACAGTGGTGAAAGTGAGCATCCTTGTCATGTTCCAGATCTTAGAAGAAATGATTTCAGTTTTTCCCCATTCAGTATGATACTAGCTGCAGGTCTGTCTTATATGGCTTTTGTTATGTTGAAATCTATGCCTTCTGCAACCAGTTTCTTGAAGATTTTTCTCATGAAGGGATGTTGAATTTTATCAAATGCTTTTTCAGCATCTATTGAAATGATATATGGTTTTTGTCCTTCATTCTGTTGAAATGATGTTCACATTGATTGATTTGCATATGGCAAACTATCCTTGCATCCCTGGGATAAACTTCAGACTTCAGTCATGATGAATGACCTTTTTAATGTGTTGTTCTATTCATTTTGCTAGTATTTAGTTGTGTGTTTTTGCATCGATGTTCATCAGGGATATTGACTTGTAGTTTTATTTTTTTGATTTGTCTTTGTCTGGTTTTGGTATCAGGGTAATACTGGCCTTGTAGAATGAGTTTGGAAGTATTCCCTCCTGCTTTTTTGGGAGGAGGGGAAATAGTTTGAGTAGAATTGGTATCAATTAAGCCATTGAGTCCCAGGCTTTTCTTTACTAAGAGAATTTTTTTTTTTTTTTTTTTTTTGA
>PVKP010003521.1:27235-107923 GCA_004027715.1 Plecturocebus donacophilus | reverse complement strand
GGCGTCCACTCGTTCTCTGCGCTTTCACTGGGAGCTACATTCCTGAGCTGTTGCTAGTCGGCCATCTTGGATCCAAAATTCTTACTTCTGGCTGGGTGTGGTGGTTCACCCCTGTAATCCAGCACTTTGGGAGGGCGAGGTGGGCGGATCACCTGAGGTCAGGAGTTTGAGACCAGCCTGGTAAACATGGTAAGCCCCGCCTCTACTAAAAATACAAAAATTAGCCGGGTGTGGTGGTGTGTGCCTGCTACTTGGGAGGCTGAGGCAGGAGAATCACTTGAACCCAGGAGACGGAGGTTGCAGTGAGCCAAGGTCGCACCACTGCACTCCAGCCTAGGGGACAGAGTGAGAGTCCGTCTCAAAAAATAAAAAATTCATACTTCTTAGCTGTTCTAGGATCCTGGACACATTAAAGGAGTAAGACCTGATTACTGATTGAAAATAAGACATAAAATTCTGACCAGTAGGACCAAAGTATACATTGAGAAATGTTAAATCAAACCCCACAGTTAAATTCTTTTGAGCAGTATGAAATGGCAGATTATCTATCAAAATAATGCTTTTGGCCAGGCATGGTGGCTCATGCCTGTAATCCTAGCATTTTGGGAGGTCAAGGTGGGTGGATCACTTGAGGTCAGGAGTTTGAGACGAGCCTGGCCAACATGGTGAAACGCCGTCACTACTAAAAATACAAAAAATTAGCCAGGCGTGGTGGCAGGTGCCTGTAATCCCAGCTACTCGGGAGGTTGAGGCAGGAGAATTGCTTGAACCCGGGAGGTGGAAGTTGCAGTGAGCCAAGATCGTGCCACTGCATTCCAGCCTGGGCAACAAGAGCAAAACTCTGTCTCACAATAATAATGATAATAATAATAATAGTGCTTTGACTGCAAGGTTAGTTCCTTTGTCATGACATCTGGGAAGTCAGTATCTTTGTCACATAAAAACGAATATAAAATATACATATTAAACATAAGAAATTAGCAAAAACTGGCCGGGCACGGTGGCTCACACCTGTAATCCCAACACTTTGGGAGTTCGAGGTGGGCAGGTCACCTGAGATCGGGAGTTTGAGAGCAGCCTGACCAACATGGAGAAACCCCGTCTCTACTAAAAATATGAAATCAGCCGGGTGTGGTGGCACATTCCTGTGATCCCAGCTACTCGGGAGGCTGAGCAGGAGAATTGCTTGAACCCGGGAGGCGGAGGTTACAGTGAGCCGAGATCACGCCATTGCACTCCAGCCTGGGCCACGAAAGTGAAACTTTGTCTCAAAAAAAAAAAAAAAGAAATTAGCAAAAACTAAAGAGGGTGAGTATAATGTTTGTTTCACTTCATACATTTTCAATTGATGAGGAAACATTTCTATTTTATTTTTTTTTTACTTTTTTGAGATGGAGTCTCGCTCTGTTGCCAGGCTGGAGTGCAGTGGCACGATCTTGAGTCACTGCAACCTCTGCCTCCTGGGTTCAAGCGATTCTCCTGCCTCAGCCTCCTGAGCAGCTGGGACCACAGGCTTGTGCCACCACACCTGGTTTTTTTTTCCTTATTGTTGTTGTTTGTTTGTTTGTATTTTTAGTAGAGACAGGGTTTCACCATGTTGGTCAGGCTGACCTTGAACTCCTCAGGTGATCCGCCCGCCTCGGACTCCCAAATTCTGGTGTTACAGGCATGAGCCACTCATTGCACATGGCTGAGGAAACATTTTTAAAGCAAAACAAAACCTTAGATGAAAGTGGAGCATATTTTATGTCTAATATAAAAAGTACTTCTTTTATTATCCTTCTTTATTTTTGGAGATGAAATCTGACTCTATTGCCGGGGCTGGAGAGCAGTGGTGTGATCTCAGCTCACTGCAACCTCTGCCTCCCGGGTTCAAGCAACTCTCCTGCCTCAGCCTCCTGAGTAGCCAGAACTATAGGCATGCACCACCATGCCCAGCTAATTTTTGTATTTTTAGTAGAGATGTGGTTTCACCATATTTGCCAGGCTGATCTTGAACTCCTGCCCTCAAGTGATCCACCTGCCTCGGCCTCCCAAAGTGTTGGGATTATGGGAGTGAGCCACTGTGCACAGCAGGTTTGAATCTTTTGACAAAACTACTTCATGGGTAGCATTCTATTCATCTTCAGGAGGAACATATTGCCTTGTATCTTTGTGTGTGTGTGTGTGTGTGTGTGTGTGTGTGTGTGTGTGTGTGGTGTGTGTGTGTGTCTGTGTGTGTGTGTTGCAGTCTTTGCTGCTTAATGACTAAACCCTTGGAGGCTGAACAATAGTACTATCCCAATTCTGTCATTCTTTATTTGTCAAAATATTTCTATGAAGTGAAACTTTTCCATATATACTATTTTCAAACTGAATAGTACAGTCTGAATAAAAAGGCATAATACATTTTGTCTCGATTCTTTCTCCTTTAATTTTCAAAATAAAGAGCTGATTCTCTAGCATTTTTATTCTTCTTATGAGATGGTATCTCACTCTGTTGCCAGGCTGGAAAGCAGTGGCACAGTCATAGCCCACTGCAGCCTTGGACTGCTGGGCTCAAGCAATCCTCCCACATAGCTGGGACTACAGGCATGAGCCATCATACCTGGCTAATTTGTTTTTTCCTTTTTGTAGAGACAGGGTGTTGCTTTGTTGCCCAGGCTGGCCTCAAACTCCTGGCCTCAAGCAGCCCTGTCATGGCCTTGAAAAGTGCTGGGATTATAGGTGGGAGCCAATGTGCTCAGCACCTAGCATCTTTTGAAGGTGGCCAGACGCATGCATGAGTGGGTGAGAGACTGTGTGTGTGTGTGTGTGTGTGTGTGTGTGTGTGTGTGTGTGTGTGTGTGTTTTAGCGGCTTTAGTGATTTTGTAGGCATTTTCAATCCATTGCAGTTAACATTTTTATCGATGCTTAAATTGTCTCATCCTGGCAAGTAGAAGCATCTTCAAGTCAACTTCTGAAGACTTCTGAATCCTGTTGGTATGACCCTTGTAGTCCTTGGTAGCTTTTTGGCTCTCTAATAAAATGTTTCAGGCTCATTTTGTACATTTTATGCCTCAGACCTGGAATCAGCTACTTCTCCAAAAACTCTTGGAATTTTTATTGAGAAGTGTTTTTTTTATTTTAATTTTTTTTGGTGGTGGTTGTTTTTTGAGATGGAGTCTTGCTCCATCACCCAGGCTGGAGTGCAGTGGCACGATCTCGGCTCACTGCAAACTCTGCCTTCCAAGTTCAAGCGATTCTCCAGCCCAGCCCCCCGAGTAGCTGAGATTACAGACGTGCACCACCACGCCCAGCTAATTGTTGTATTTTTAGTAGAGACAGGGTTTCACCATGTTGGCCAGGCTGATCTTGAACCCCTAACCTCAAGTGATCCACCCTCCTCCACTTCCCAAAGTGCTGGGATTACAGGCCGGAGCCACCATGCATGGCCAATTCCTGGTTTTCAAAACAGAGAGGATAACAAAATTAAATATATCATATGATTATTTATTTGCTTTAATTGACATTGCGTACAACCCATTCTCAGAATAACGATGCCATTACTATCACCCAAAATGATTACTGAAAGGCTACAAAGACATTTTTCATATGCTTTCCCCATTACCTCCTGATAATAGTCTTTAGAGTGGTAGTGTGCCTACATTGTCAAGCCGTGGATCTGCTGCACACTATCTTCTCTTTTTTGAATCCATTGATGTGCTGGAAAATGTTTAACAAGTGGATCTCCAGAAAAAGGGGGAAAAAGCCCTGATTCATACATTTTGCAGCCTTATGTGGAGAAAATACTTTCACCAATGCAAGTGTGAGCTATCAATGTAATGTCATTAAATATGGAGTTTGGGAAAGATGGACAGAAGCTGACCATATCTCCACCACTAGATACAATCAATGTAAATAACCTCAAAAGTATAAATAATTATAAAATGTAGTAAAATAATTACGAAGTGTTGTCTTTTTAGTGTTTATTTTATTTTTAATGTAATTTATTCAAATGTATGTAAATTTATATTCTTTAACTGTTTATAATGTCTGTGTTTAATAACCAACTCATAAAATTCTTGAGAAGTTAATTGGCTCCCCTAAGCTTGTCCAAGTTGCCTCCAGCAAACAGCTGCTCATATCTATGCCTGTATCTACCTACCCACACGCTTAATATTTGCCATCTGTCTTTCTGTCAGTGTGTCTGCAGTCACTGTGACTGTTTGAAACTTGTTTACTAGTAGATTCCTTAGAGAGAGCTTACGGTAACTGTATTTCCTGAGTCCTCACATTTTGGTAAGTTTGCTGCTTTTATACTTGAATCTTACTTTGGCTCATCTTTACTTTCCTTGAATATCTTTTTTTTTTTTTTTTTTTGAGACAGGGTCTCACTTTGTTATTCAGGCTGGAGTGCAGATCTCAGCTCACTGCAGCCTCAACCTCCTGGGCTCAAGCGATCCTTTCACATCAGCCTCCTCAATAGCTGGAACTACAGGTGTATGTCACCATGCCTGGCTAATTTTTTATAGAGACGGGGTTTTGCCACATTGCCCAGGATGCTCTTGAACTCCAGGGCTCAAATGATTCACCTACCTTAGCCTTCCAAAGTGCTGAGATTACAGGTGTGAGCCACCACACTCAGCGGGACTATCTTAAATATGTAACTCCATTTTGTTCTGATTTAAGCAGTACTGTTGAAAAATGATGTCAAACTATTTTCTTTCAAAATGTCATTGCATCTTCTTTTGGTGGGGAAAGGAACCCCCAAGAAATTTTATTTCTTCCCTCTTTCCCTCTCTTCCTTCCTTCTTTCCTTTCTCTTCCAATAATTTTACTAGAATGTCTTGATATTGGATATTTGGACTCAATTTTTCAAGGTGTCTAGATAATTTTTCAATATCTCATTTCAAGTATATGCATATTTCAGGAAACTTTTCTTGAATTATACATTTTGTTTGGACCTATTCCTTTGATTTTATTTCTTTAGGAACTAATATATGTGTGTGCATGTGTATGCACGTGCACATGTGTACAGGGTCTTCCTTGCCTGTTTCCTCTATCTGTATATCTGTCATTTCCTCTCACATCTTTTTCATCTTGTACTAATTTTCTACCGCTGCTCTAGCATATCACCATAAATTTAGTGTTTTATAAAACACACATTTATTATCTTAAAATTTTGCCTTTCAGAAACCCACCATGGGTCTCACTGAGCTAAAACCAGGGTGTCGGTAGGTTTGGATTTCTTTCTGGAGGCATTAGGGCAAATATGTTTTCTTCCCTTTATAGGCTTCTAGAGGTAGTACATGTTCCTTGGCTCATGACCACTTTCTTCCATCCACAAAGCCAGCAGTGTTTCATCTCTCAGACTGTTTTTTCGCAACTGCACTTCCTTCAGACCACTGCAGTCGACTCTCCACTGTCAAGGGCCCATGTGATTAGGCTGGACTCAGCCAGATGATCTAGGATCATGCTTCTCTCTTGAGACCCATAGTCTAGTCATATTTGCCGTCACTTTGCCATGCCAGGTGACACAGTAACAGATTCTGGAGATTAGGAGGAGGACACCTTTGAGTAACCATTATCCTGCACCACATATCTCTTTTATAGCCTCCTATTTCTTTTTACCTTTTCTTTTTAATATATTATCAGTTCTGTTTATTTGCTCATGTTTCTGTATCTCTTCATTTCTGAAATGTTTTCAAAATTTTTAATTCTGAGTTTGTCATCTCCTTCTGTATTTTTCTAAATCTGACATATGTCACCTTTTCATATCTCATGTCATTTTAGATGTTTATTAACTTACTTTTAAATATTCTAGTTTTCATCTGTTTTGAAGGCATGGCTATCTGTCATAATTTATTTTCTATAGAAATTATTTTTTATTCTCTTTTTTTCTTCATAATGACATTGTATGGGATTTAACCTTAACATTTTTGTTACATATCTTTATGTGATGCTAGTTTTCCTGACCTTTTAGAAGGGAAGACTTATTTAGGGTAGTTTTTCTAATTTCATGGCTCTCCTTTTTCTTTATTGATTCATCTAAAATTGAATAACAATTTGAAAGTTTAGCCATTGATTAGCTGATTCAATATTTTATCTGGATGAGAAAAGGCCTAAGAATAGCCAAATAATTCCTGAAAGAGAAGAATAAATAGAAGATTGCCCTATCAGATGTCAAAACATATTATACAGTTTTAATAATTTAACACTGTTGTTAGTGTAGTTATGGAAAAACATACAAATAAAACAGAATGGAGAACCCAGGAAAAAAACTGACATGTATCAAGCTGATTTATGTTGGTGTCAGCATTGTCACTATCTGGGTAAAGAAGTGACTCCTCAATATAAATGATGCTGAAATAATTGGTTATGTATGTGGGAAAAAGGAAATTTGATACCTCCCTCGCTCTATACACTAAATTCCAGATAGATTAAGAATTCAAATATAAAAAGCAACACTTTTAAACTTTCAGCAGAATATACAGAATAATATTTATAAACACTAAGTTTGGTTTCTAAACACCATTCTTCACTAAAAGGAAATAGGGGTCCCTGGGGAAATGGCTGGCTCCAGAGCTGGGAGAGGGAAGATACAAGATGAACCTGGTGCGTCTTGCGCTGGGAAGGAAGAACATGCTCAAAGACCGTGGGACTCTGTCAAAGGACAAAGGAGTCAGAAAGACACATACCAGCCAGGGCTGGGACAATCTGAGCAGCAAAATAAATAATGAAAATAATGGACTGTAACTCACTGAGTAAAACAGGAGTCTATACGCCAAACTGATGTAAATAAATTAATAAAACAAGAAGGAAAAGCTCTTCTTTAGAGTAGATGCTAACTAATAAATGTAAATGTTATGATGACGTAAAACAAATCAATGAAACCTCACCCTTCTGTAGCCATCTTACTAGTAACTGATTCAAGAAAAAAGTTTTCTTTTTTTTTTTTTTTTTTTTTTTTTTGGTTTTCAGGCAGAGTCCTGCTCTAACGCCCAGGCTGGAGTGCAGTGGCTCGATCTCGGCTCTCTGCAACCTTCGCCTCCCAGGTTCAAGTGATTCCCATGTGCACCTCTCCGAAGGGTGGCTTGAGTATCCTCACGACATGACTTCTGGCTTCTCCAGAGCAAGCACTCCAAGACAACAAGAAGGAAGACACAGTCTTTCTTTACAAATGAGCCTTAAAAGTCATCATATCCTCTACATCCTATTGGTTATGTAAGCCATTCCTGTTCGGTGTGGGAGGGGACCACATAGACATGTAAGTATCAGGAGATGGGATCACTGGAGCCATTTTGGAGGATGGCTGGTGAGGAAGGAGACCCAAGCATCTAGAATCACCTCCCCTTTGACCTCCACATTGCATTTCAATAGAAGAAAAGGCTGGCCGACTGGTGCCTCCTAAATCACCTTCCTGTAAATAGCAGGTATAGTGTGGGAGAATCTCTCGGGAAGACATTGTTTTTACTTAAACCCTCACCACACTCCTCCATCAACCAAGACCCTTTCATATGTGATTTCTAGAACTGTAAACTCAAGACCCTTTCATATGTGATTTCTAAAACGGTAAACCCAAGACCCTTTCATATGTGATTTCTACAACTGTAAACCCAAGACCCTTTCATATGTGATTTCTACAACTGTAAACCCAAGACCCTTTCACTTGTAATTTCTAAGGCTGCGAACCTATGATTCTTTCATGTGTAATATCTAGAGTGTAAGCCTATATAAAGGCAGAGCTTCTCTTTGTTAGGCGAGCTTGGCAGTTGGACAAATTGTTGCCTTGATCCCGGGCCATAATAAAATCTCTTCTTTCCTAGTTCGGTGTCCGAGAGGTCAGTTTCTTGGGGCTGCTCCTGCTTCACTACCAGATGCTAAAGTTGGTGGAGAAAAGTTTGATGAGGGAGAGATATTTGCGTAGTCTCAAAGTGTCTCCCCATAAGCTACATATTAATTCCAAAGAGGAAATAACAGTTTTACAATGGAAAAACCTCACACACGCCCCTTAATCAAGTGGCCCAAATTGGTATCACCAATAACAGGACAAACTGACATCATGTGCTTTTTCCATGGAAGCTTCATGACTTTAGCATCCCTTCCTTGAGTGTGCAGGGCAGGACCCTCTCTGAAGAGTCTTAAGCCCCACAGTCGGAAAGGTGGGAGGATAGATGAGTCCTGCCTTGGGGCAAGTGAAAAGAGGACAGGAGAGATTCTGTTTCTTGAGGCCTGCCCCTGTGGCCTAACACATCCCACGTTTTAATGAAAGACTGTAACAAGGGCTATGGGAGTTATGAACCAAAGTAAAACATCACACATGGGAACGGCAAATGCTACAAATCAGCTCTTCTCTCCCTCCCCCCTCCCTGGACAGCGCACCAGCTTACCACTTGGTGACAGTATTGTAACAATGCTGTCTTCTGATTTAGGTAAGTGTATTGTCTGGAGCAATGGTCTTATTCTTAGGAACACATGGTAAAGTGTTTAAGGGTAAGGGGATCTGATGTCTACAACTTAATCCCAAATAGTTCAAGATAGATAGGTCAATAGACTGAAAGAGAAACTGATCAGTAGATAAAGCGAATATGGCAAAATTGTGACAACTGGTATATCCGAATAAATAGGTCTTTGTAGTATTCTTGCCATTTTTTCTGTAAGTTTGAAGCTTTTTCAAAATAAAACTTTTTTGTTTTGTTCTGTTTTGGTTTTTTTTGAGATGGAATCTCACTCTGTTGCCTAGGCTAGAGTTCGGTGGCGCAATCTTGGCTCACTGCCACCTCTGCCTCCTGGGATCAAGCAGTTCTCTGCCTTAGCCTTCCAAGTATCTGGGATTACAGGCGCACACCACCATGCCTAATTTTTTTATTTTTTATTTTTTTTTATTTTTACTAGAGATGGGGTTTCACCATCTTGAACTCCTGATCTTGTGATCCACCTGCCTTGGCCTCCCAAAGTGCTGGGATTACAGGCATGAGCCACTGCACCTGGCCAATAAAACATTTTTTTAAAAAACCCTACAACAATTAACATTACTTGGGTTATTAAGTCTAGTAAACATGACTGACTTGCCTAAAGTCACATAGAACATTAATGTTTGGTCCAAAGCTATCATGACATCTTGAAGTGGCCTTTTCTGAAAATTTTTAAATTTCTTTAAAATTTCTTGTGATCAAATTAATGTGTGAATTTTTTTATATCTAAAAAATATTACATGTAAACTTTGCAATTAAAAACTAGCTTAGTATTTTGTTTGGCTGACAGTTTGGGCCTGATAATTCCTTACTGTAGGGGCTGTTCTGGGCAGTGTAGGGTGTTTGGCAGTATCTCTGGACTCTGCCCACTAGATGCCAGTAGTAGAGTGTCCCTCCCCCTGCCCACAACCAAAATGTCCCCAGACCTTGTCAGATGTACCAGACAAGAGCAAAATCGCCTCAATAAAGAAGCACAGTTCTAGAGTCAGTGTGATATAACAAAGTCAAAAGTAAAAAGAAGGTTGGGCACAGTGGCTGAGGTGGGAGGGTTGCTTAAGCCCAGGAGTTCGAAGCTGCAGTGAGCTGTGTGTGCACTACTGTGCTGCAGCCAGGTGATAGAGCAAGACTGCTTCTCAATAACAAACAAACAAAAAACAAAAAAAAGAAAAAGAAAAAGAGGTAAAGAGGTTGGGATTATATAAAATATACATACATATGAAAAAAATTTAAAGAGACCGAGGGTTTTTCCAACGAGTATATCTCAAACTTTGTGTTGTGTATGTGTGTTTAATCTTCTTGTGCTTTTAGATTCATCAATTAAATCAGTCCAATGTTCTATTTCACACATACTTTAGAGAATGAATTTATAACTATTTTTCAAATTAAAATAGTACTGCCATCTTAATGGCATTAATCAATTAATTTCAGTCCTGATATACTGGCCAGATTCTGAGCCTGAATGTCAGATATTGAAGTAATGGTATAGCAGGAACGGCCACGGGAAACAGATTTCCCGAACACAGAATACAGGAGGGAAGAGTTTATTCAGCCGGGAGCCTGAGCATAATTTGTCCAAAGCCCAGCTTATCTCACAAAGGAAGATTCTGCTTTTATATAGGCTTATACTTTAGATATTACATGTGGAAGAATCTTAGGTTTATAGCTTTAGAAATCACATATGGAAAGGGTCTTGGTTTACAGCCTCAGGAATCACATATGAAAGGGTTCTGGTTTACAGTTTTAGGACTCACATGTGAAAAGGTCTCTGTTTACAGTTTCAGGAATCACATATGAAAGGGTTCCAGTTTACAGTTTTAGGACTCACATGTGAAAAGGTTTCTGGTTTTATCTTGTTTTAAATAAAAATAGTGTCTTCCAGAGAGTTTCCCCAAGACCAAGCGTGTTATTTTCAGGAAGGAGATTCAGGAGGCGTCAGCTGGTCTGCTCTCTCTTCTATTGAGATGCACAGTGGATGACAGAGGGGGAGGGAATCCCAGATGCCTGGGTCTCCTTCCTCACCAGGAGTTAAAATGGTGAGTCAAAACAGTACATTAACCACAATTCAAAGTAATTCTTCAAGAAGGAGCAGTACATAGCTTCTGAAACACTGAGAATGTGCATTTCCAAGGTTTGAATATATCATATATGGCTATGGTACTGGGCCTATGGCTTTTGAACCAATCAATTTTTTGTAGACATGCACTTAGCAAAATTAAATTTATAAAGAGGGCTAGGCTGTGTAAAGCTAAATAAATCAATAACAAAACCCTCAGAAAATTAGTAGAAGAAAAACACATTCATATTGTTCTTGGCATTTAGTTTAAAACATCTAATTTGAAGGTATCAATTAACAGACAGCCAATTAACTGATATTAGCTATCTATTTTTCCTCTAAGGCAGCCTCCTTGTCTGGGATAGCACCTGAGGTTCTTTGTCTCATGGCCATAGAAATCAAGAATGCAGACACACAAAGGGTGAAGTTAGAGAAGTTTAATGGGCAAAAGGAAAAGAACAGCTCTCTCTCAGAGAGAAGGGTCTCAAGTAGGTTGCTGTGTTGCAGTAAAATGTAAGGGTTTTATAAATGAGCTACTGGGGAGTGGGTATCTTATCTACAAATGAAAAACTGGTTAGGACCAGGTGTGTCATCTGCATAGAGTAGAATCTCTGGCAGCCACTACCCCACTCTTTTATCATGCAGGCAGGCTCTTAGCTTGGGCTACTCCACACTTCTTATCTCCCTCCACCTTGCATGTGCTAACAAGAGGGGGAGTTTCCATGCCTGGTCTCAGGTACTTCCTTGCAGCTGCAGGCATCTGCACCCCACCAAGCAAACTTCTACCTAAGTGTGCCCCCCAAAAAAGGGGAATGTGCTCATTAAAGCCTACTGTTTTTACTGGGACCCATCTATGTACGTGAAATGTGGTGATTACCCAGGAAACTCTCCCTCTGTGCCGGAGGTGCTTAACTATGTTTTACAGCCCGATCTTCTAGGCTGCTGTTTGTTAGAAGTGATTTATTTGAACTACCTATCGTTAGAAAGGAAGTAATTTCTGAGTAATTGCCGAGGACTCTTTCACCCTACCTACCAACCTAAGTAATTTCTTTCTATCTCCTGTATCACCTCTACCCATCTTAGTTCTCTGGCTGAGGGCCTGTAAATTACACTGGCCAAAGACAAGTTAACAAGAGAAAAACAAACAGAAGTTATTCACACATGAATCCCACATACACACAGGAGTACTTAGCCATGAGTAACTCCAAGGGGTTGTTAGAAGTTGGGCTTATATAGCATTTTAAGAAAAGACCAATACATTTTAGAGAAGTAAGAAGGAAATGGAAAATGACTGAGTTTCTAGGGCAGCAAACTGTGAGAAGGTAAGTATGTGGGTGATATGGTTTGGCTGTGTTCCCACCCAAATATCTTGAATTGTAACCCCCATTTTTAACCCCCATTATCCCCATGCATCATGGGAGGAACCCAGTGGGAGGTGGAATCATGGGGCAGTTTACTCCATGCTGTTCTCCTGATAGTGAGTTCTTGTGATATCTGATGGCTTTATAAGCATCTGGCATTTCTCCTGCTGGAACTGATTCTCTCTCCTGCCGTCCTGTGAAGAAATACCTTCCACCATGATTGTAAGTTTCCTGAGGCCTCCCCAGCCATGTGGAACTGTGAGTCAATTAAATCTCTTTTCTTTATAAAATACCCAGTCTTGGATATTTCTTCATAGCAGCCTGAAAACGGACTAATACTGTAGCAGGAGTGGCCGTGGGAAACGGATCTCTCAGACACCAAATACAGGAGGAAAGAGTTTATTCGGTCAGGAGCAAGGTGGCATAGTTGCCTAACAGCCAAGCTCCCCTAACAAAGGAAGGTTGCTTCTTTATATAGGCTTATACTTTAGATGTTATACGTGGAAGAATCTTAGTTTTATAGCTTAACATATGAAAAGGGTCTCAGTTTACAGTCTTTGGAATTACATATGGAAAGGGTTTCGGTTTACAGTCTTAGGGATTACATATGAAAAGGGTTTCAGTTTACAGTCTTAGGAATTACATATGAAAAGGATCTCAGTTTACAATCTCAGGAATTACATATGAAAAGGACCTCAGTTTACAGTCTTAGGAATGAAAAGGGGAAGTTGATCTGAGATGCCTGGGTCTCCCTCTTCAATACAATGGGAAACTAATGGAAGATGAAGGCTAGTTAGTAACGTTTATTGTGTGCTATTCTGGTGCCTTCTCCAGGTTGATATGGGATCTAGAGTTGCCTCTGGTGATTTACTTCTGTCCTTCCTGGTGGGGTGAGTGGTGAACTTTTATCAATTTATGTCTTGCCTTTAGGCAAAGGGGAAGGCAGAGAGTTTTTCTTACATTTGGTTTCTCCTCAATTGTCTTCAGCTCAAAATAATCTGTATGCCAAAGAGGCATATGTTAGGATGGCATATTCTGGTGTAACACTTTTGTCTCAGCAGATAATGAAAAATAATTTTAAAAGCCACCTTCTCTGCCCATTGTCCTGCTGCTGCACACTGTCCCCTGGTGGCCTTTGTTTTGACTGTCTTTGATAAAGTAAGGTAGAATGATCCTTTTTTTTTCTTTTTTTTTTTTTTTGAGGTGCAGTTTTGCTCTTGTCCCCCAAGCTAGAGTGCAAATGTCGCGATCTTGGCTCATTGCAACCTCTGCCTCCTGAGTTCAAGCGATTCTACTGCCTCAGCCTCCCAAGTAGCTGGGATTACAATCGCCCACCACCACACCCAGCGAATTTTTGTATTTTTAGTAGATATGGGGTTTCACCATGTTTTGGCCAGGGTGGTCTTGAACTCCCAATCTCAGGCGATCCACCCATCTAGACTTCTCAAAGTGCTGTGATTACAGGCGTGAGCCACCACGTCCGGCCCAAAATAACCTTTTCTATCTCTTGCCTTCTGCATCTCTTCATTCAGTCATTTTCTCCTACTTTATTTAATTATAGTCAGTTAAATTCTATAAATATTGAAAGCAAAATATCATGGAAAGAGCATGAGTTGAAAACCAAATAGACTTGGGTGGTTCATCTCAGCTGCTAGCTGTGTGTCTGTGGGCATATTACCTAGCTTATTGGAGCATTAATTGTCTCATCTGTGAAATGGAGTTGGTTTAAAAAAAACCCAACATGCTCAGATCATAGAGAAAATGAAATTAGGTTGTACATTCAAAATAACTAACAGTTAATATTTTTATTGTTATGATTGAGACATTTAATACAACCTACTATCAAGCTGTATACATTCACATCTACAGTGGTTTTTATCCTAATTTACAAACAGAAAACAGAAGCAGAGAGATGTTAGCTAACTTGCTATGGTTAACATAACTAGTAAGCGGATTTGAACCCATGTAATAATGTGGCTCTAAAGTCCATGCTTTTAACCACTACACAAAACCTGGCAAGTCCTTGTTGAAATAAGAAAGCAATTTCAGTAAGTTGTGAAACAAAAGAAATGTGGAATTCATCTCTTGGAAACAACACCTACTGTCTTTTGAACAATCTATAAAACATTTAAGAAAACTAATAGGCCATTGAGAACCTTATTTATTCTCCGCCTCTACATAAAGTATCCTGATCTTTATGGGAACAAGATAGATGACTTCAATGAGAAAGCATTAATATTACTGAGTGCAGACTGAAAGACTGTCTTGATGTTTCAAGACACATTTTTAATTTTTAACATTTAAGAAAAAGTGACATTCCAAGAATATGCAAGTAGAAAGCCAGAAGGCATTTCCCCTATCCTATCCTGAGTTTATTCTCATAACAATCTAGTTTTTTAAGGCTGAGTGTGGTGGCTCATGCCTGTAATCCCAGCACTTTGGGAGGCTGAGGCGGGAGGATCACCTGAGGTCAGGAGTTTGAGACCGGCCTGACCAACATGAAGAAACCCCGTCTCTAAAGATACAAAAAGTTAGCTGGGCATGGTGGCGCATGCCTGTAATCCCAGCTACTTGGGAGGCTGAGGCAGGGGACTCGCTTCTATCTGGGAGGCAGAGGTTGCAGTGAGCCGAGATTGTGCCATTGCACTCCAGCCTGGGCTATAAGAGTGAAACTCCATCTTAAAAAAAAAAAAAAAAATCTAGTTATTTAAAAACTAAGTTACTAGAACATATTTGTGATTAATTTTATGTGTCACCTTGACTGGGCCATAGGGTGCCCAGATACTTGCTGAAACATTATCCTGGATGTGTGTGTGTGAGAGGGTGTTTTGGGATGAGATTAACATTTAAATCGATAGCCTGAGTAAAGCAAATTGCCCTCACTAACATACAAGTGAGTCTCATCTAATCAGTTGGAGGCCTGAATAAAACAAAAAGACTGATCTTCCCTGAGTAAGAGAGAATTCCTCCTACTTTCTGTTATTTAGACTGGGACATCAGCTTGTTTCTTGCCATCAGACTCAGACTGAAACATTGACTCTTCCTGGATTTCAAGCCTGCTAGCCTTTGGACAGGAACTATGCCATCAGTTCTCCTGCATCACCAGCTTGCCAGCTCATCCTGTAGGCTTGCCAGTCTTGATTATCTTGTGAGTCAATTACGTATATAAATCTCCCTACACACACACACACACACACACACATATATTGATTCTGTTTCTTTGGTAAACCCTAATACAATATTTATATTTGTTTTTAGACAGAGTATCACCCTGTCTCTCAGGCAGTAGTGCAGTGGCAAGATCATGGCTCATGGCATCCTCAACTTCCCAGGCTCAAGTGATCCTCCCACCTCAGCCTCCTGAATAGGTGGAACTATAGGCCACGACATCACACTTGGCTAATTTTTGGATTTTTCGTTGAGAGGGGTTTTGCCATGTTACCCAGGCTTGTTTCAAACTCCTGAGCTCAAGCAATCTGCCCACCTCAGCCTCCAAGTGTTGGGATTACAGGTGTGAGTCATTGTGCCTGGTCAATATTTATATTTCTCAAATGCATCCTCTTCTTTCCATGTTCACTTGTGTGATCTTAGTTGATGTCCTTCTTAATTCTTTCCTGGACTACTGGAATAATTTCCTTGTTTCAATGTCAGTACATCTAATTCATCCGTCCCTTTCTTGCTTTTGGAGTGCTCTTCCTAAATACAAATAGGCTAATGACATACTGCTTTCAAACCTGTTTAGCACACTATTTCACACCTTCAGGATGAAAGTCAAATTTATTAGATTGGTGGATAAAGCCCTTCCCAATCCAGTGATTTCTCTATCTCCAGCCACACCACACTACCTGCCACTTCTTGCACAGAGAAATCTGCCTTAGCCTCTTGATTTTGTACTCTTGTATGTTTGGTTACTTCTGCCAGGAATGTCTCTTTCTTCTTCAGTCATCTGACATTAAGTGTCACCTCCTTAGAACACACCTTGGAGTTACCTCCCTGGACTCCAGGAGTGAAGGATTTGGGAGTCTTTTTCTATTCATTGTCTTCAGTTGAACATACTCTCAGGGTGTGTTAATTCCTTGGCACTTTAGGTCTTCCCAAAATGCAGGCAGAGCAGGCTCTGGTGGACAAAGAAAGCTGATAGGCAAATAACTTCAGGTGCTGGCAGTTAAGAGTTAGCCCAATGTGCAGAAACAGTTTGTTCAGGGGCACATAGGCTTGGTCTAACAGATCTATTACAGCCCTAATATTCTGAATGCTGTTGTTGGTTTTTCAACCAACGCACAAAGTTGGAAAGATACAAAGCTTACCCTGAACAACAAAGGTCTGAACCAGTGTGGGTCCACTTACATGTAATTTTTAAAAATATATATACAGTTGGCCGTCTATATAGGTGAGGTCCACAACTGAAACCAAGGGTAGGTGGAAAAGACAGTATTCTTGGGATGCCAATGGTCATATCCAGAGGTTCCACAGGGCCAACTGTAGGTCTTGAGTATCTGTGGATTTTGGTGTACATGGGAAGTGCTAGAATCAATCTCCCATGGATACCAAGGAATGTCTGTAATTTTACTTACAGAAAAGAATGCAAATTATTGACAGAATAAAAATAAGAATAAAACTAACAAAATTAGGAGGGGAAGGAGAAAAGATAAGAGAAAGTAAGAATGTACCAATTCCTCACCTCTCCTAGCAGGGAGCCAATACACAATGTGGAAAATTTATAAATAATGATTTAGGTAAACAACTTAAAAGTCATGAAAGCTTGTAGCAAACCTAAAAGTAATACAGATTTTTAAATTAGGAGTTAAGAGTTGATAGTTTGTCCCTTTGAAGGATTTTCAGTTGGTAAATCAAGATGTATATGTATTTAAGTTTATAATGAAAAGAACCAGAGCTAAAGCCAGAAATTGTTAATTGTAGTTGGGTGTAGGATATGGTAACAGGTAACATAGGTGGGTAGGTAGAAGGTTGGGGGGGAGACTTTTCTTTTAATATGTTTTTAATATGTTCCGCCTCTTGTTTGGATTTTTAACCATTAGTATGCATTATTTCCATAACAAACAAATGCAAATAAACTGTAGCTTAATTATAAAAAGTAACTTTTGGAACCCTTAACAAATATTTTACAGGAGTCAAATCAAATGAGGTAGGATATAGGATCTATACAGTATTATGAACAACAAAAGATGATCAGGACTTTTTAAGTGAAGTTAGTAAACTAAAAGACAACAGGCATAGGATCCAAATTATGGAGGGGGAAAAAGTGTGTGTGTGTATTTAACATATCTATGTACAGTAGACCCTTATACAACATAAGGTTAGGGGCACAGACCCCCCCCCAGTCAAAATTCCACATATTATTTTTGACACTCCTAAAACTGTACTAATAGCCTACTGTTGATAGGAAGTCTTACCAACAATATAAACACTTTTTTTTGAGATGGAGTCTTGCTCTGTCACCCAGGCAGGAGTGCAGTGGTGCAATCTCAGCTCACTGCAATTTCTGCCTCCTGGGTGCAAAAGATTCTCTTGCCTTAGCCTCCCGAGTAGCTGGGATTATAGGCATGAACTATTATGCCCAGATACTTTTTCTATTTTTAGTAGAGATGGGGTTTCGTCATGTTGGCCAGGCTGGTCTCAAACCCCTGGCCTCAAGTGATCCACCTGCTTCAGCCTCCCAAAGTGCTGAGATTACAGATGTGAGCCACCGCGCCCGGCAATTTTGTATGTTACATGTATTATATACTGTATTCTTATAATAAAGTAAGCTAAAGAAAATATTTTAAGGAAATCATAAGGAGAAAATATACTTACTATTAAATGTAAGTGAATCATCATAAATGTCTCCATCCTCATAATTTTCACACTGAATAGGCTGAGGAGAAGGAGGGGTTGGTCTTGCTGTCCTAGGGGTGGCAGAAGTAAAATAAGTGGAAGGGGAGGCAGGAGACGAAGGCACACTAAGTGTAACTTGATGGAGATATATCATAATTTCTTTTGGACCTTTTTGCTTTTCCATTTTTCTAAAGATGTTTCCATTTAGCACCAATCTTTCTCCCATCATTTGCTTTAGATTCAGTGCCTGTTCCACAGAAGAGTTCATGTTACAAGAGAAGTCAAAAGCCATCTTGAATAAGTGGAACCCTTCTGCCAGACAGTCTAATGTCAATTTGTTTTCTGGCACTGCTTCATCTTCTTCCTCATCGTCTGGCACTGGGTTCAGGAGTCATCTCCATAAGTGGTCTTCTGTTAATTCCTCTGGTGTGGTGTCTCTTAGTTCTTGAATTTCTGCAAGATACATATCTTGAAATCGTTTTTGCCATATCCACAATCTCTTTCATGATTTCCTTGATTGGCTCTGTCATAAACCCCACGAAGTAATGCACAACATCTGGAGTTTTCCCAGGCAGGAATTTGTTGTTTGGGCCTGATGGCTTTTCATGGCTTTTTCTAAAACAATGGCATCTTCAGTGGTGTAGTCCTTCCAGACTTTCATGATACTCTCTCAATTGGGGTTCTCTTCCATAGAGTACTGTGTGTAATGATCCTTAAAAGGTCCTTATGACTCCCCAATCTAGAGGTTGAATTAGAGATGTTGGGTTTAGGGGCAAGTAGACCATTTCATTGTGTTTGGTATTGAACTCATGGGGTTCTGGGTGGCCAGGGGCATTGTCCAATACCAAAAGAATTTAAAATGCAATCCCTTACTGGTAAGGTACTTCCTGACAGTAGAAACAAAGCATTTATATAACTAATACAGAAAAAGGGTTGCTGTTCAGCCTTCTTGCTGTATAACCAAAAGACTGGTAGGTGGTGTTTATCTTTTCCCTTCAAGGCTCAATTTTATAGATAAGGGCAGTCCTGATCACAAATCTGGCTGCATTTGCACAAAACAGTAGTCAGCTCATCCTTTCCTGCCTTGGATCCTGATGTTTGCTTCTCTTCCTAATAAATATCCTATGTGGCACTATTTCCCCCCAGAATAGGGCACTTTTGTTTGCCTTAAAAACCTGTTCAGGCAGGTATCTTTTATTCTCAGTGACTTCTTTTCTTTTCTTTTTTTTTTTTTTGAGACAAGAGTCTCATTCTGTCTCCCAGGCTGGAGTGCAATGGTGAAATCTCACTGTAACCTCTGCGTCCCAGGTTCAAGTGATTCTCAAGCCTTAGCCTCCTCAGTAGCTGGGATTACAGATATGCACCACCATGCCGGGCTAAATTTTGTATTTTTAGAAGAGATGGGGTTTTGCCAATTGGCCAGGCTGGTCTCAAACTCCTGGCTTCAAGCAATCCACCCACCTCAGCCTCCCAAAGTGCTGGGATTACAGGCATAAGCCACCAAGTCTGGCCTTTTGTCCTCAGTCATTTTCTTAATGGTGTCTGGGAACTGGTCTGCTGCATCTGGTTCAGCAGAAGCTGCTTCTCCTACTATCTTGACAGTTTTTAAAAGCCAAACTTCTTTTAAAAATTATCATACCATCCTTCATCTTCCTTTTGCTTTGTCAGATAATGACTTCACTTTTTCTTGAATCATATTCGAGTATATAGGTATGCCTTTCTCATAGCAATCCTGCACCCACAAAAAGCTGCATTTGCAATAAGATAAAAAGGTATTTCCCAAAAAGTCCAAGATTTTCATGCCTGATGGTGTAGCTGAAGTGATGGCTTCATTAACTTTCTTTTTATACAACAGTCCTTATGTTGGATTCACTTATCATAAAATGGCAAGCAACCTTAGCTGCAGACCTTAATACATAGCAAGCAATTCAACTTTTTTGTAATGTCATAACTTTTCTCTGCTTCTCGGGAGCATTTCCAGCATTACTAGTGGCACTTCATAAGGGTCCCATGGTGTTATCCAAGGTTTACAGCACTGCACTAAGCACAATGAGAAATGTGTGGGAATCTCAAGAGCTTACCTTTTACTGTGATATGCAATGTACTGAAGAGATCAACTGCTCACTCAGAGATGATTATGTTACTTGGCATTTTTAGCCAATACCAGCAACACTTATGCTTACTGCAATAGCAACAGGAGGTGGCTACAAAAACATTACAGTAGTACACTATGTACTATAGGAATTTGATGCAGTTATCATTTAATATTGCATCTTTACAATTGTTTACATTTCTCTTCAACCTAATGGGTGCCATGTAACTGTTTGTATGCGTAAGTTTTGATAAATTTTAACTTTCTATAACAGATTTGTATATACTTTATGATAGTAAATAATAAAATAGCCTAGTATCTACATATATTTTATTAATTCACGGCATATCTAGCTTTTTTCTTGTTTTTTTCCCCCCCATATTTCCTGGGCTAAGGGAGTCATCTGAGGGTTTTCACAAAATTGTTGCCATCACCAAAAAATTTCCATTTACTGAAAAAAATCCACATATAAGTGTATCCAAGCAGTTCAAACTAATGTTCAAGAGTCAACTGTATAAAAGCTATTAATAGGTCTGGAAAGAGATACCTTTCCAATTTAATAGACACTACCAGTGAGGAGAAGAATTGGGCTAGGCAAGAAATTTCAAAATTTCCTTTTTTACCTTATATATTCTATTTGTGTATCAAATTATAACCTGCAGACTACGTATATTAGAAGAAAATGTGGATTCCTGAAACTTCCTGCAGACCCCATGAGTGACAATCTAAGGGGGATGGTCACAAAATCTTTTGTTCGTAGATGTATCCTTGTCATTTCTGTATATATTGAATTTCAGTCACACTGCTCATTAAATGTTTGGGCTTCTCTCTCCTTCACCAACATATTCTTGCAAAACTAACCAAACACACACAAAGTGCAAACAGTACAACAGTGCACTGCACCTTCATGAACCTTACCTCTTCCAGCCTCTTCCACATGTGACACGTGTTTGGAAGCCAGCGTGGATGCCCTGTCATCTGTGTGTATACATATGACACATGCATGCACACCCACATACAGGAAAACAGAGAAAATTTGGAAGCCAGTGTGGATGCCCTGTGATCTGTGTGTACACACCTGACACGTGTGTGCACACCCAATAACAGGAATACAGAAATAGGCCAGACACAGTGGCTCATGCCTGTAATCCCAGCACTTTGGAAAACCGAGGCGGGCGGATCACCTGAGGTTGGGAGTTCGAGACCAGCCTGACCAACATGGAGAAACTCCGTCTCTACTAAAAATACAAAATTAGCCAGGCGTGGTGGCCCATGCCTGTAATCCCAGCTACTTAGGAGGCCGAGGCAGGAGAATCGCTTGAACCAGGGAGATGAAGGTTGCAGTGAGTCAAGATTGCGCCATTGCACTCCCAGCCTGGGCAATAAGAACAAAAAGCTCCGTCTCAAACAAAGGATAAAAGAAAAAACACTGAGATCCATTTGGAAGCCAGTGTTGACGCCCTGTGATCTGTGCGTTCAAATGTGACAGGTACGTGCACAGCCACAACCAGGAACACAGAGAGGGGTTTGGAAGCCAGTGTGGGCACCTGGGCCCTACCCCGAAGCGGCCAGCAAGCATCTCCTAAGAATGATTCTTGGACACATACCAGTGAAAGGAAAATAGAACTCGGGACCGCAACTGACTAGGCCAAAGGAAAAAAAACTTAAGCTGAAAGCTGAATTCTGCCCGAAGAAGCAGCCTTTCCTTTGGCGCCTGAGCTCAGCTCTTCAAGGCCACAGCGCAGGGCCCCGAGGGCCGCTTGTCTTCCCGTGGCTTCCCTAAGGCCGTAGCTCCTTTCCGCCGGCCACGTAGGTCGCACCGCCAGCTCTGAGGCGCCGAAGCCCTCGACGCCGTACTCGGGAAAGGCGCGGCCACCGGCCATTTCCGACTCCCGTTTCCTTCCTCCGGGCGCGTCCTTCACCGTGGCCAAATCAGCTTCTCAATTGCTGGAGCCCGGCCTCGGACACTTTTCGGCTTACACCCCCATACAGTGGCGCCCCCCGAAACCCCGGGGCCGACAGCCCGGCTGTCCTTGTGCACCCACACTCCGAGGCAGGGCTGGGTCCGGGGAGCTGATTTGCCAAGGCGAAGGGCGTCGGGCAGCGCAGGTGGCAGGATGGAGACCTCGAGAGCGCATCGGCTCCGGCGGGACGGAGCTCGCAGGGCCCGGGAGGGGTCCAGGACTCTCCGGGCTGTCGGCGGAGGGCCGCGGCCCCAGCTCGGGCAGCGCGGAGCCCACCCAACGCCCTCCTCGGCCCTCGGCTCTCCCTGGGGCCGTGTCGCCCCTGCACCCGGGGCCGGGCGCCTTTCCGGGTAGCCTCGGAGGCCCTGAGCGAGCAGGGTCCGTTCGCCTGGTTGGGGGGCCTCCGAATGTTATTTCTGGGTGACAACCGGCAGGGCCTTCCGCCCCCGCGACCTCTCGTGAGTCCCTTCCCCAACGCCCGCGGGGCTGCAGTTGGGTCTCGGGGCCTCCTTCCCGTGGTCCGCCCGGCTCTAGGTTAGCAGGCTTTAATTACGTCAATAATGTGACTCCAGCGATCCTGTGAGGCGGTGGGAAGCGGTCGTGGCCGGCGGAGTCTGCTCTTCAGGCGCGAAGGCACTTTCTCCTCAGCACCCGCCGGCTTCAAAGCTCGCGCCTCAGACGACTGCGGCCAATCGGTTTCGCAATTGAGGTTCCGCCCCGCGCCCGTGCCGACGCTCCGCCCCTTGCGTGCCCGCCAGCGCCTTGCAGCCCCGCCCCCAGCGCCCGCGCCTGTTAGGTGGTCTGGCCGGGTGCCCAGCGTCAACCCGGAGGTCTCCACGCTCCGCCTCCCGACGCCAGTGGGCGGGGTTCGCGCGCTGGGCGGCGGGGCGGGCCTTTGTCGCGTCGGCGGCGTCGCCTGCGCGCGGAGAGGACCTTGCGGCGGCCGTTGGCCGTTAGCGCGTCTTGGGCGGTTGTCTTGGAGAAGCAAGATGGCGGCGACGGCGGCCGCAGTGGTGGCCGAGGAGGACACGGAGCTGCGGGACCTGCTGGTGCAGACGCTGGAGAACAGCGGCGTACTGAACCGCATCAAGGTGAGGCGGGAGGCTGGGGCCGGGCCTGGCGGGTCTGCAGGGCCTGAGTGGACAGCGGGCGTCATAACGGTCGCGGCGAGGAGGCCGGCTCCTTGGCGAGGGGCCGGGGCCAGTGGGCACTGGGGGCGCGCCCCTGCGGGGCCTCCGTACTGCCTGCCCCACGGAGGGGGTCGGCTCGTTAGCTTGTGTGGCCCCGGAGCGCAGCGCGGGCTGGAGGCGCCTGGCCGGTCCCCCGCAGCATCCCGCGGGGGCGGGGCCTGGGGGCCACAAGGGCGACCCGCCGCTTGGTCTGGGAGCGGGCGCCAGCGTCTCTTCCTCAGGCTCGGGCGTGATCCACGGAGGGAGAGCAGCGCGTCCAGCCGAAGCGTCGGGGTTGCACAGCTTGTGTGACTGAGAACGTTCGGAGGGCGTTTCTAACCTCTGCACCTGCCGGCCCAGCTCGTTCGCTTGCTCGTGTTAGTTGGCTAAATGTGAGCTTGTGAAAATTGTCTTGAAATAATAATTTCTTGTTTATTAACTATTTTTTCAAGGCGGAACTCCGAGCAGCCGTGTTTTTAGCACTAGAAGAGCAAGAAAAAGTAGAGGTATGAAGTTTCCAGGTTTTAACACGGCAGTATTTGTTAGTCCTTAATTTCTTATTCATTAAAAACCGTCTCAAAAATAGTTTAATGTATAGCTAGAGATAATTTTGAATTGTTAAGGATTATATTACTCGAGAGAAAGCTGAAATTAATCTTTTTTTCGTGTAGCTTTTGAATTTGGGGGTAATCTTAAGGGTAGTGCAGTAACTCCGATACCAATGTTACATATGAAACGAAAGGTCATAGGAGTTTCTTGAAGAAATGGTTCCATTGTCAATGTTAAGTTCAGGTTCACTCAGAACCTTTAATAAGCTAATATACGTTATTAATCCCTATGAGATGGGGGTATACAGTATGCAACTTTTCCCCAAATTATCTGACCACTCAATTATTTTGACAATAAAAAGGACAGTGATTATTTTAAAAGTTCAGCCACTTCTTTGTATTAAAGTGAGTAATTTAACTTTTTCCAACTCCCACCAACTGTGCTGAGTAAATATTCTGGAATTTGTCAGCAAGAATGGAACCAACATCAAAGTCTTAAACTCTTGCTCTATGACAAATCAGTCTCCTGTTCTTGCACTTCTTTAGACCTGTATACCTAATCTTTAATTTCATCAAACTTCGCTTCTTTACCGTTTCCATGTCTGGGCAAGCATCTTGGTCTTCTCTTGGTGACATTTTGATCTGGACCTCTAATTACCTTCCCTTCCAGTCGTACTTGGTCTGGAAGAAATCTCAATGGTCATTTAACCCAGCAAACTCACTCTCTTCCCAGTTTGCACGTATGTGCTGCTGGAGAAAAGTCAATCAAACGTGGATTGCTGATGCTGCAAATTGGCAGGTACCAACCTCAGCTAGGTCCTGAGCAGGCAGCAGTTCTATTTTTCACCCTAGCTGTGCAGTAGCCTTCTACGTCACCCCTGCTTCCTTCTCTCTGAACGCATGATCTTGTTACTTCCTCCACAGGGAAGGAAGATCGAAGCCATCAGATCCCAACTTTATGTCCTCCTTTTCCCCAATTTGTTGCTCACCTGTGAAAAAGCTTACCTGTGTCTGTATTTATCTGTACCTCCTTCCTGCTTTAGAAGAATAGGCTCTCTCTTGTCCAAGAATAATTGCTCTGCTTTTGTATACTCTCAAGTCTTTAATTATTTACTATGTCTTTGACCCCTTCCTTTCTGTTGACTTTTCTGCTGAGCATGAAAACATGTTTAAATGACTGTTAGGAGTAAACTGTTTTCCTTTACTCACATTCTGCTTTTAATACCACTGTGGTTTTTTTTCCTTCACAGCAGGTTTGGTTTGCTTTGCTTTGGTTTCTTTGAGACAGGGTCTTGCTCCTTTGCCCAGGCTGGAGTGCAGTGGTACGGTCATAGCTCACTGCAGTCTCAACTCCCTGGGCTAGGTTTTTCCACCTCAGCCTCTGGAGTAGCTGGGACCACAGGTGTGCACAGCCACGTTTGAAAAGAATGTGCATGCTTATTCCATTTCTTATGTCCTGGGCTCCCCTTAAACCCTTAAAATCTTAAATCTACCACTACCCCGCTAAGTAATTTCTTTTGCTACGATCAAGAAGAGAGTCTTAATTGTGAGTATATTTTAGTTCTTACCTATCTTAGTTGGTCATTGTGGCGTTTGACATTCTTTTTGATACAAAGTCTCTCGCCCTGTCACCCAGACTGGTGTGCAGTGGCATGATCATGGCTCACTGTAACCTTAACCTTGTGCCTCAGCCTTCCAAGTAACTGGAACTACAGGCATGCTCCACAACTCCCAGCTAGTTTTTGTTTTTACAAAAACATGTTGTAGAGACGAGTTCTCTCCATATTACCGAGGCTGATCTCAAACTCCTGGGCTCAAGCATTCCTCCCACGAGAGCCTCTGAAAGTGCTAGGATTATGGCTGTAAGTCACCATGCTAGGCCTATAATTGACATTCTTGATTCCTCCTTCCTTCTTGAAAATCTCCTTGACCTTTGAGACCTTTTTCTGTTCTGTTTTTTCCTTTTGACCACTCCTTTTGCATGATCTTTTTCCTGTACACCTGACTGAGACTTATCCCACAGATGTCATTCTGTACTTTCTCACAGGCTGACCTTATTCATCCAGTAACTCCAGTCCTGTATCTTTCATGCATATTTCTCTCCTGAGTTTCAGACCTGTATGTTAAACTGCCCACTATATTGCCCTTAATGGGACCATCACTTACCTGGTACGAAATCTAGGCATTTCTTAGGCCTTGCTCTTCTTTCTGCCTGCTCGGTTATCATCTGGCTCTGTCAGGTTTGTATTTGAAGTGTCCTTGAGGGAGTGCTCTACTGCCTGCTTTGTGCTTTTTTTCTTCCTTTCCAGATTACTTTATCCCCTTCCTACTCACTAGTCTCGCTTTACATGTTGTCCCTCACCATCTCCCTGAAGTCCTTTTTCCATATTGCTCCTAGATTGGCTATTTATGGTACACATCTGATCTTGTCCCTCCATTTTCTTTAAATATTTCAGTTGACTCAATATTTTAGAATTCCCTGAACCACCCTACCAAGTATCTTGATGATCTATCCTTTCCTTGTCTTCTAACAACTTTATTGAGGTATAATTGACCTACAGTAAATTTCAACCGTTTAATAAACTTCAAGTGTACAATTTGATTTTTTAATAATTTATGCAACTGTAAAATGATCACCACAATCAAGGTAGTAGACATATCCATGACCTTCAAAAGTTTTCCTTGTGCCCCTTTTGTAACCCTCTTCCCCACCCCAAACCTTTTTAAGAATTATATAAATGGAATCATAGAGTATGTATTCTTTTTTTTTTTTTTGGTCTGGTTTCTTCAACATAATGCATTTGAAATTCTTTCATATAGTAGTATGTATTAATAAATCATTTCATTAATATGTTGTATGGATATAAGAGTTTAGCCATTACCTGTTTATAGACATTTAGACTGTTTCCAGTTTTTGAGTATTATAAATAAGGCTTCTGTGAACATTCATGTACAAGTCTTTGCTTGGATCTGTGATTTCTCTTGAGAAAATATGTAGGGGTGAAATGACTAGGTCACATGCTAGGAATATTTGTGACTTTTTAAAAACACTAACAAATTACTTTCCAAACTGGTTATGCCATTTTGCATTCCCACTGGCAGTGTATGTATAAGGTTGCCACTGTAGTAGTAATTAATGTGGTCTTTAGGAAGCTTACCATGTGCTACCTACTCTAGCCTGTTCTCAGCAACAGTCACAGGCTTGATGGCTAGAAGTATTTTCTCCACACTTCTTCAAATAAATATATAATTACAAAAATAAATCGGCCTATGGGCCACATAAGATCATCTCACATTTCATGGATAAACTGGGAATTACAAGTGTATAATTAAATTCCTATTCATAGTAAGCCATGCTATAAATGGCAGGTATCTGAGATGACAGAATATCAAACTTCATATATTTGAAATAACAAACAATTGTTTGCATTTAATTTTATTTCACACAAGTATTTGAAAATATCAAGCTTCAGCCGGGTGCAGTGGCTCAGCCTGTAATCCCAGCACTTTGGGAGGCTGGGGCACGTGGATCATGAGGTCAAGAGATCTAGACCATCCTGGCCAACATGGTGAAACCCCGTCTCTACTTAAAATACAAAAATTAGTTGGGCATGGTGGCTGTAGTCCTAGCTACCCAAGAGGCTGAGGCAGGAGAATCATTTCAACCCGGGAGGCGGAGGTTGTAGTGAGCCAAGATTGCGCTACTGCACTCCAGCCTGTCCACAGAGCAAGACTCCTTCTTAAAATAAAAGAAAAGGAAAAATATCTAGCTTCAAAAGCCATTTAATACGCAGTCTATAAAACATTTAAAAAGTAAAAATAAATACAAATCTTCATATATAGTTTTGCTATATTAACTTTGAGAAATTACTAAATAGCACAAAATAAGTCCTGTAGTAATCAACTGTTGTAGAATGGATTTTGTAAAACCATAATTTTATGGATGAAAGCTTTAAGTTGATATTTTATAGTTGTTTTTAGGGTAAACACATGACACTTACAGTCTTTTTTTTTTTTTTTTTTTTTTTAACAGAACAAAACTCCTTTAGTCAATGAGAGCCTGAAAAAGTTTTTAAATACTAAAGATGGTAAGGTATTCAGCTTGTTCTGGTTTATCTGTCTCTGAATTTTTGAATCTTGATACCATTTGGGAGAAATCAGGAATTTCACGGTTTTTTTTTTTTTTAAGTCTTCAATTCTTATAGGTCCTCATTTAAAAATAGTATTTCATTGTACAACAATCATGTTACTGTTACATATTTTTGGTCTTGGGATGCTGGTTAAAGCCAATTTTAGTACAGAAAGCCAATATTAACTATTCAAAAGCGAAACACTGAAATCTATGAGATGATAGTCTTGCAGTTACTTACAGACTGATGATCCCAGTGAAAAAATTGGGAGATTAAGATTTTCATTACTTAATTATATTATTCAAAGAAGAAATTTGTAACTGAAAAAATTTAGAAACCTTTCTTTCATTAATTTAGTGTATGTTATTCATTTCATAATGTTAATTAAAAAAATTAGTTTTTAAAGATTTGCTTACTTACCTTTTTCTTGATCTTTATAGGTCGTTTAGTGGCTAGTCTTGTTGCAGAATTTCTTCAGTTTTTTAACCTTGACTTTACCTTGGCTGTTTTTCAACCTGAAACTAGCACAGTAAGAATAATGATTTTTATATCGATCCTTTGAAACCTTCTTTGATACACGAGTTAATATTAAGCTGAAAGTTAATAAAATTTGACAACCGATAGTGTTTTACACTTACATTATTTTTGGTAGTTGATTATCTGTTTTTCTTAAAAGCCGTATGAACTTTCGGATAGCTGGCATCAGTGTTGCTGCTTTGTGTAACTTGAAAGTTTGCTAATAAATGTGTTACTGTACAGTTAATTTTTATACGATGTTAGCATATACTTGTTGATGGAAACTTTGAAGGTAGAGGCTCTGTAAAGGAAATCAGCGTAATTTTTTTAAATGGACATTTTATTCATTAGTAAGACAGTCTCTTTGAGTTTAGAGATGTCTTTAAACTCTGAAAATATTTTCTTTATTCTTTGAGAATAACTTCTGCTATTTTTTGTGCTCTTGTATCTTACTTCTTTTCTAGCTGCAAGGTCTTGAAGGTCGAGAAAATTTAGCCCGAGATTTAGGTATAATTGAAGCAGAAGGTACTGTGGGTGGACCTTTATTATTAGAAGTGATCAGACGCTGTCAACAGAAAGAAAAAGGGCCAACCACTGGGGAAGTAAGTATAATCCTGTGTTATCTTTTTCTGTTTAAATTATTGGCTCCTTAGTTTATCCATGCATATTAGTGCATATATTGTAAATTAAGTTTTCATACTAGAAGATATTCTTTAAAAACAAAATGAAATGCATTCGGATTGTATCAATGCAAATTTTAATCAAAATTAGGAATGTGTTAACTCTGATTCTGTGGCATACCTGTTGTGATTTTTGATCCTGAGGAGGGTTGGGTCATGAGCCAACTGTCTGGAACAAATCCCAACTCCTCATTGCCTTGCTTGATCCTCCATTCATTCCATACTGTATGAAGTGGGCTATGCCAGGCCCTCCCTTGGTGTTCAAAGGCGTCTCTGCATAAGCTAACAGAAGTACTCAACTTAGAAACAGTGCAAACTTATACTTTTTTGATTAGTAGTACTTTTCATGCTCTTAACCTTTTTTTAAGAAATTGTGCTAAGGAGATTAATGATCTAATTTTTATTTTCATACATTAATTTTACATTAAGATACTGTTTTATAAACATAGATAACATCTGTACCTGTTCCAAATACTTGATTAAATGTGTGCTTTTAGTCAGAAATTTATAGGTAAGAATGTGGAGGACTATATAGGTTTCCTACTTATTATCTTTGGTGAGTCTCAGAAGATATTTTCTGTTAGAATCTTTGAAGATTGATAAAGCTTGCCTGAGTACTAATTATATGTAAGGCGTGATAAATAGACTTTATGGGTACTATAAGGTAAAATATAAGAAAAGAAACGTCTATGTCCCTGAAGAGCACAAAGCTATTTAAGATAAAATGTGCTCAAATAAGGAAATTAACATTTAAATAACAGTTTAAGATTATGGAGGAATTGTCATATAACACAGTATTTCGAAACATATTATGCATAATTAGTTTAGAGGAGGAAGTGATTCTCGCATGCCAAAATTTTGTTAAAGTCAGTTTTAAAGTGAGAGTTGGACGTCAGATGTGGGGACGAGGATTGGGAAGGGTGTTCTGAGAAGGTGGAACATTGCCAGCCAAGTGTGAAAGCAGGAGAGCATAGCTAGATCCCAGGCTGCCTGGGAGTGAGGTGGCCTGCCCAGAGCACAAGTTGTCACTTCAGCTTGTGCATTCTAATTTCATTCATTCCTTTATTTATCACTATTCAGCAAGCTTTTTATTGTGTGCTTATTTGATAGATACTGTGCTGGGTACTAGGCAATCAAAAACAAACTAAAGAACCATAGTCTCCTTGGGCCAGCAGTCTGTACGTGGCGGTGACCTCTCTTTATTGGCTCTCATCTCTCTGCTTTTGTGGCCCTGAAGAACTCTATTCTCTTTTTAGCTGTCCTTTCATTTTCTTTTCTATTTAGTAGTTGTGCTTTGGCTCACCTCATTGCAGTCATGTTTATGCACATTTTTCTGTCTAGATCTTTCTTCCTTTACGTACCTATAGCATGGACTCTGGAACCAGGTTACTTTGGGTGAAACCTCAGCTCTGCTACATTCTAGCTGTGTGAGCCTGTAGTCACTCAGCCCCTCCATGTGCCCTGGCTTCTTATCTGCCACATGGAGAGCACAGAAGTATTGTGCCTATGGGGCTGGGGGGGGTCTAAGGAAGCAAGATGTGTGAAGCTTTGAGCACAGTGCTTGGCACGGAGGACTCTGTGTACCACTGTAGCTGGCATCAGTGCAGTCAATTAACTGCAAATTGAAAATATTCAGATAGGCCGGGCGTAGTGGCTCACGCCTGTAATCCCAGTACTTTGGGAGGCTGAGGCAGGTGGATCATGAGGTCAAGAGATCGAGAGTATCCTGGTCAACACGGAGAAATCCTGTCTCTACTAAAAATACAAAAATCAGCTGGGTGTGGTGGTGCACACCTGTAGTCCCAGCTACTTGGGAGGCTGAGGCAGGAGAATCACTTGAACCTGGGAAGTGGATGTTGCAGTGAGCTGAGATTGCACCACTGCACTCCAGCCTGGCAACAGAGCGAGACTTGGTCTAAAAAAAAAAATAGTATTTGGATAAAATACAGCAAAAGAATACAAATACAGTATAAAACTATGTAGCATTTACATTATATTAGATATAGGTTATTTAGAGATGATTTGAAGTACATAAGTTGTATGCAAATACGCCATTTCACATAAGGGAATTGAGCATCCTTGGATTTTGGTATCCATAGGGGAGTCCTACAACTACTCTCCTGTGGATACTGAGGGAAGACCGTGTTAGTATTACTGTTTCTTGTTAATGTATGGATGACTCCTTAAGTTTAGTCTTCCTAAGTCCAGTTCAGTCCTTTATCCTAGCTCCAGACTAGATTTTCCAGCTCTTCACAAAACATACCTCCCTGAATAACCCAATAGTACATTCAAATTCTGTGTGGAAAGAAACATACTTCATTCTCTTTACCTCTAAAAATGTAAGAACTAAAGACAAAAGCAAATCCCACCTTACTCCCCCCAAATAACCCTTTTCCAGCTCTTCTTGCTTACATCTCTTGATTGATTCTATTCTTGTGACTCCTTAGTTTCATCCCAGTGAGTCGCCTCTTCAGATGTGCTCTAGATTCAGTTGTTACGTCAGGAAGGATTCCCTTTCCACCCTGCACACAGTAGCTTAGGTAACAGGCTGTGGAAGGAAGAGTAATTGCTGGAGGGCTTTCTGTTCTCTTTTGGATAGGCTGTGTACCTCAAAATGAGACCCAGTAGAAGCTTTCCTGTGTAGTGGGTGTGATGTAAAAATGGAAACAGAATCACTGTTCTTCAGTACTCCATTCTGACTCGTGGATTTGAGACCTCTCCTGAAGTTTGCCCCGACTTTTTCATAGATGTAATTCTGTCACATAGACCCAGGCTAAGAATTCTGTATCCTCAAAAGGTGGTTGTTTTACTCCCTGAGGTTGCTGAACCACTAAGTTGGGCAATTTATTCTCCATTTTTTTGCTAGTTTCCCCTTCCTAATATCTGGGTATTTAATTTTAGTAGTTTGTGTGTATATAAACAAATAGATAAAATAATATTTAAAATAGAGACCTCAAAGATGTATTTTTTGGCTTTGTTATTAGTGTTTTCTATTACTTTGGAAGGAAACCTGTCATTTTGATGAAATTAAAAAATAGAGCTTTTATTGCCTTTTGATTTTGACTGTAAAAAACTAGCTACAGGTTAAGCTCACTGAACTAAATCACTGATGCTTTTTACCAAAACTGCATTTTAACCATCTCAAGAATTAGGTTGCTGTGCCCCACTTGCTTTAATGTGACTTTTGATTGATTTTACTGGCTGCTCCCCAGCTGTAGGTAGCTAAAGCCCTTTCTTGTTTTCTAAGCCCCTCAATGGATCATTTTCATCTCCTTCAGCACTGCTACCATGCAGATCCTTCTATCTGTCCAGGATCATTTCCTTCTTAAGGTTCTCATGCTTTCAGTCTGTCATTCACTGTTGCAGAATTCTTTTTAAACTTCAGCCCTTCCTCTGTTCCTTTCTTCTGCACGATTGTAGAGACTGTGCAGAGGCAACTCAGGAGTCCCAGATTCTTCAGGCCTTCTGAAATGTTCTGTTTGATGTGGCCTTAACCTGTCTTTCTAGCCTTAGGCTTGTACTTAAGCCAGATTAAACTTTGGACTTATTCCTTGAAAGTGGCTTGTGCTTTTTTGCCTTCTCTCTCTTTTTTTTTTTTTTTTTTAATTCTATTCTTTACCTGGAATTAGACCTCTTTCCTCTTCCTCAGCTGTGGAATTTTGTTTATCATTCAGGCTTTCTCCTCAGCTGCAACTCTTGTTCTTCCTCTCTCTTTACTGGAGACTGCATGTAATTTATGCCTTGTTCTGTTAAGTTGTAGTAATGATCAGCACGTTTCTCTGCCCTATTGCTAGATCATAAATATATTGAGGACAAGAGCTTTATCTTCATATCTCCTACACAGTCTAAGGCATAGTGATTTTTAACATACTGTTCACAGTCAATGGGAAGCCTTTGAAGATTCGAACAGGAGTACCCATTTGGAAGATTTGTGAAGGTTAGATGGGTGAAATATGGAGAAGTTGGCAGATTAGAAGGAAGAAAAACCCATAAGAAGGCAAATCTAAGACAAGAATGTAGCAGTAATAATAGAAATAAGTGGACATATAGGCCGGGCATGGCATCTCACGCCTGTAATCTCAGCACTTTGGGAGGCCAAAGCAGGCAGATCACTTGAGGCCAGGAGTTAGAGACCAGCCTGGCCAACATGGCAAAACCCTGTCTCTATTAGAAATATAAAAATTAAGGTCTGGCACAGTGGCTCACGCTGGTAATCCCAACACTTTGGGAGGCTGAGGTGGGTGGATCACTCGAGGTCAGGAGTTCGAGACCAGCCTGGCCAACTGGTGGAACTCCATTTCTACTAAAAATACAAAAAAATTGGCTGGGTGTGGTGGCTGACACCTGTAACCCCAGCACTTTGGGAGGCTGAGGTGGGCAGATCACAAGGTCAGGAGTTCAAGACCAGCCTGGCCAACATAGTGAAACCCTGCTTCTACTAAAAAATACAAAAATTAGCAGGGTGTGATGGTGTGCACCTATAGGCCTAGCTACTAGGGAGGCTGAGGCAGGAGAACCGCTTGAACCCGGGAGGCGAAGGTTGTGGTGAGCTGAGATTGCGCAACTGCACTCCATCCTCAGCAGCGGAGTGAGACTCTGTTTCAGAAAAAAAAAAAACTAAACAAGAAATTAGCTGGGCATGGTAGTGGGCACCTGTAATCCCCAGCTACTCAGGAGGCTGAGGTGAGAGAATCACTTGAGCCCGCGAGTTGGAGGTTGCAGTGAGCCGAGATCTCTCCATTGAACTCCAGCCTGGGCAACAAGAGCAAAACTCTGTCTCAAAACAAACAAACAGAAATTAATTGGGTGTACTGGTATATTCCTGTAATCTCAGCTACTTGGAAGGCTGAGGTGGGAGGATCACTTGAACCTGGGAGGCAGAGGTTGCAGTGAGCCGAGATCACAGCACTGTACTACAGCCTGAGTGACAGAGTGAGACCCTGTCTCAAAGAAATGAACAGATAAAGGTGACCTTTTAAGAATCAACAAAACTTAGTGAATTAATATTTTGGCATGAGGCAGGGTTATAGAAGGCAATATGAAAAGAAAAGCTCTCAAAGGCGAATTTAAGGATTTTAGCCTAGAAGATACTATCACCACCAGAAATAGTGGGACTGCAGAGGGAGAACTGAAGTTATGAAGAACAGCACATTTTCATACTTAAAAAGGTATAGTTGTTAAAGGATTTTTGTAACAGCCAAACTTTAGTATGTACACAGTGTCATAGAGCTTGTGCTGGTAGTAGATGAATTGTAGGAAGTGATTTTCACTCCAGAAACATTTTTTAAAACCTCCTCTTTTGAGTTTACCACAGTGCTCAGAACCCTGTGAGGATAGGGCATTGGGCAGCAGATGCAGATAACTCCTGTGGATGGTGGCCTAGAACAGGTGCTTTCAAAAATGGAGAAAAAGTGTGTGGAAGGAGAAACCTGGAAAAGTGACTGGTATTTGAAAGGGGGTAAGGTATTTTTAATGAAAGTTGTTATTTGGTGTTTTTTCTTGAGATAAAATGAAGTAGGGAAACAAATTCAAGGAGGGCAAAAAGTAGATTTTAGAGAATTACAGGATAATATTTCTCTGGAGAGAAGGGAGTAGGGAAGTGAGGAAGTAAATGTTGGCATGGTAGGCTGGGAACAGATTTCAGTGCAGACAGCAGCCTGTTCAACATGAATGAATGAAATATTTTGCAGGTAATTAGAATCTAGGGATGTGTGGAAGGTTTTTGAGGGGGTAAAACTAGAGGAAAATCTAAAAAGGATGGTTACATTAGTAAGGAAAAAATAAAATACCAACATTGTATAGTGTTTTTAAATGCTAAAATGCTATTGGAGTGTAATTGGTATATTTGTGTTTTATTTTTAAATGTATTTTAATTTTAAACTAAAATATTTTAGGGTGCATTAGATCTATCTGATGTGCTTTCTCCACCAAAGTCACCAGAAGGAAAAACAAGTGTACAGACAACACCAAGTAAGGTGAGTTAGCCACGGACACAGTCATTCCTGGACTCTACTCCAGAGGGCTCTGCTTTTCTCTCTCTAGTCTTTCTTGTTACAAGTTATGTTGTTTTATTACACATAGGCTCTTTAGTTTCTTGAAGGTACTTTTTCCCTACTAAGTATACATTAAAAAAACATGCAGCTTTCTTGGTAGTAGTTGGACATTTGTATCATAGAAAGGAATGTGCTGTTGAGTAACAGAATCATAGAATATTTGGATTCATTTGGTACTTTGAACATTTTTTTCTCCTATTGACAATGAGATTTATTTTTGATTTATAAATTCCTAGCTTAAGAATATTAAGCTAGGAATATAATATGTATTGTAGGATATATTGATTATTTTAGACTTCTGGATGGGTGATCTGATTTATAATTGTAAATCATAATGGTTTTTAATATACTTGGGCTGTTTTGATAGAATTTCTAAGAAAATGTATGTACTCTGGTTACATTTGTGTGTTTATGCATGCGTGTGTCTTTGTGTGTGTTTATGAATTTGTTAAAGGTAAGACTTGATTTCAGAGATTAAGCATTATGGAAAAAAAATGAGCTGTACACTTTGAATTTAAGAATAAGGATATGTAGGAATGGATAGAAAGATGGTTGTTAGGAAATTTGTTTTCTCAGGTGACTGGTTAGAGTATAGCATCAATTGGTAGTCTCAGACAGTCTTATCAAAGAATAGGTTTGGATCTCTCTTAGTCTGTTCAGGCTGCCATAACAAAGTAGCATAGATTGGGCAGCTTACAAACAACACATTTTTTCCTCACAGTTCTGGAGTCTGAAAGTCCAAGATCATGGCATCACTGTGGTCAGGTTCTGGTGAGGTCCCTCTTGTAGGTTGCAGAGAGCTGTCTCCTCATTTGTGTCCTCACATGGTGGAAAGAGGGTGAGAGAGAGCTCTCTGGGGTCAGAGCCCTAATCCCATTCAAGAAGGCTTCACCTTCATGATCTGCTGACCCTTCAAAGCCTCCATCTTCTGATACCATCACACTGAGGGTTAGGATTTCAACATAGGACCTCGGGGGACACAAACCTGCAGTCTGTGACAGGTCAGGTTTGTATTCTTTGACTGTCCCTTTGATTTTTGTCCCTTAGGAATAGAGTGATGCTGTGGAGTCCGTTCCAAAAGTTGAGGTCCTGTGGGGGTTCATGGTGGTGGATTGACTCTCAGATATAGTTGCATCTTTTTAAATAGATGAACTTACAGAACATAGTGATTGTACTACAAGATTTCTTTCTGTTTTCAGCGGCTAGGCACAGAACATTGCTGAACAGTTGAACAGTTGCTGTTATTTGTTTCTTATTCTTGGATGTTGTTGCTCCTTTTTGTTTAAGTTTGGAAAGCTAAAGGAATTTTATACTTTATTTGTAACCAAGGAAACAACTATTGTATTATCGTTGCTTCTTCTGAGATTACTAGTTGGTGTAGGGAAGGCCTTTTTAAAAATATTTTTTTCCTTAATGCTCATAGGAGGCTATAACCCCAATGACAGAATAAGGTCATGAGTAAATTTTTTAAATTTCTTTAAATTAATTGCAGATAAAATAGCCTATGTAAGAAAGCTTTACTTTTCATGAAAATATCTGGCTTTAGAAAAATTAAAATTAATGAATATTCCAAAATACTTATCAGTACCTATAGCATTTAACTAATTTGGAAGCTCTTTTTAGCAAATTATTGTTTTTAAAGCCAATTAGCAATCTTAACCTTCTACATATAAGGTATGTCTTCAGGATAAAATATTTAAGTCCATTTTACATACTCTTATTCTCTCTACATACATTTAATTTCTCAGAATTATAATGATAATCTCAATGTTTTAAGTCAGTCAGGAAATGATACTGTGAGTTTTTCCAGAGAAGTAGGGACTGTCCTCAGGCTGCTTTAGAGAACAGCGTTTGTCGTAACAGCTGTCTCTGCTTCTCCTGCCGCCATCCCTTTATTCCAGTTAAGTCCCCATTTCTCAGTTGGCCTTATAAACCTGCTTCAGAAATACGCTAGATAGTTCTTGTTTAGGGTTGCATTTGTTCTAAGATAAACCCTTATTTTGGCACTTAAAATGCAATTTCTCTAGTACTAAAGGACTTGGATTTGGGATCCAGTACTTTCCCTATTCTCTTCCTACTGGCTACCTTCTAGTGGCACCTGGCAATGCTAGGAACTCTTCAAGAGTAGTGTCCACCCAACTTTTAGGAACCAGCTTTGTGTGCTCCTGAGAAGGGTCAGATGAGGTCAGGACCAGTCTTTAAGGAAGTTGCCTAGGAACTCAAGTGAGGCTTATTTAGAATGCTGTTAAACGGTAGCACGAATGAGATGATTCTCCATCCAGTAGAAGCTGAGCAGGTGAAGGCTACAGTATCTGTGTTTGACCTAGTACCTATTGGAAACAGTAGTTAAGCATGGGGTAGACCACTTTAGGAGTACAGTTAAGAAAGGACCAAACAAAGTAGGCCTCACAGAACCTGTTAACTAGATGTCCCACTTCTAAGACATTTTTCAGTAGGCGTCTTTCTTTAGTAATGAGTTAGTTTATTTTTAAAGATTTCTATTTTGTGGTAAAATGTCATTTTATTCTCATGCTCAGATACCAAGGTATAAAGGATAAGGTAAGAAGAAGACAAGCGGGCAGAAGGCTGGTGACAAGGTAACATGCATGAGGGCAGAGGACAAAAGCAGCCTGTGGGCAGCAGGCCTTGACTCTGGGGCCTCCTGGAGCACTGGGCTCTGGTCAGGTTGGGTTCTCAGTTTTCTTATGAAATGTCACTGGAGGCCAGGCATGGTGGCTTATGCCTGTAATCCCAGCACTTTGGGAGGCCAAGGCAGGTGGATCACTTGAGGTCAGGAATTCAAGACCAGCCTGGCCAACATGGTGAAACCCTGCTCTGCTAAAATACAAAAATTAGCTGGGCGTGGTGGCGCGTGCCTGTAATCCCAGCTACTCGGGAGGCTGAGGCAGGAGAATTGCTTTAACCCAGAAGGCGGAGGTTGCAGTGAGCTGAAATCATGCCATTGCACTCCAGCCTAGGTGACAGACTGAGACTTTGTTTAAAAAAACTAAAAAGTAATGATGGCATGAAACAAAAAGTAAATTTCACATCAGTTTTTATCCAGGTGAAAATTATACCGTTGAATCTTAAAACCATGCTCACAGTTTTGTCTGAAATTTGAAAATTCCTGATTTGTTGGCAATTAAAAAGGAGTTGAAAATACATATTTTTCTTTTGAATGGATGATTATATACATATTATTGACATGATCTTTATCTGAGGAAAATAGAACATCAGACTACTTTTTGGATAAGTTCCCATTGATAAATTAAAAATTAAACTTAACTTCCTCCAAGACATTTTTGCATTCTGTCATTTTTCAGACAATTACACATGTATGAACCTTTACTCAGGGCCCCTGCTCGCAGTAGACTGCTGGGGGCCAGTGCTGCATACTATCAAGGCCTTGGCTACTTTTTCTTCCTCCCCTAAAGATCACAAACATTTACTAATCCGATAGATTAGCTGCTTATGAAATTTAAATATTAGAAGCTTTAGAAACATTATCAGTACAGTTTTTACATCTACTTAGGATACAATATTTAATTGTCAGTTCTGTGAGATTTTAGTCCTAAGTTGACCTTGGTTATGCATAGATTTTTTTTTCACTTAGTTGAAAATCTTTAAAATTAAAGCTTTTTCAAAATTCAATCTGATGTGTTAGCTGGCATTGGTTCTAGTAGTTTAAAAAGTAAATTCCTATTATTCTCTTTGTTCATACTGTTCTTTATGCGTTATTAAATAAGATGCTTTAAAATAATGATTTAGTAAGTTTTGTTTTTAACATTTACATTGTGAAAGTCATTGTGTGTTAATGCTTTGAGCAACACATTTAACACAGTTCTCACTTAAGGAGTTTACATTTAATTGAAGAGATGAGAAATACCTTAAGTAAGATAATTAAAGATAATTAAGAATATAAAACTTCTTAATAGATTTTAAAAATCAGTTTCTCGGACTTTTCTAAAAATTTAAAGCATATTTTATAGTATTAAGCATTTATAATCCTATTGCTGTTGTGGGTTTTAAATAACTTAAAAATTTCAAGAAGTTTGTACATAGAACCAAGCATACTAAGAAATGTGGTTTTCACTTTGTGTGATGTGATGTAACTGTGGCTGGCCCAGACTTTAGGTTTCTCTGTACTTTGGGCAGAGCGTAGTGTATCCCCTGATTTGACTGAGGTTTGAAGAACCTAGATGGGCCCATATTCCAGAATTTAGTCTGTGATTTGGGCCTCTTCTATTTCATTGTTGTGTTCCTAAACCCAAGTTGCTTCCTCAATTACATGGAAAGGTTTTTGCCTGTACATTTCTGGTCTTGTTTCTGAATTGCCTTGTGAGAAGTCTTTATTGTACCCTGTGTGGCCTATTGCCAGCCCTGCTTATATGGGTAAGCCCTTAGCTCTTTATTCCTCTGCCTTTCTGGTTTGCCTTGTGCATGTAGTAAGTTCCCAGCAGCCTTAACATTCTAAACATCTTCATCATTTAGATGCTATGTTGCATGTGGTGGTTGAGGTTGTACACAGCAAGACTCCAGAGGGAGCCATCCGCATGGTAGGTGAGTGGCATCTCCTAAGGTGTACAAAGCCGTCATGGGAGCCCCGCCTGTCCTGCAGACGAGAACTGGGCATGCGATGCAGGAGGGCCCAGGGTACTGCTGGTCCCAAAGCTCTGGAACACTGGTCAGGAGCGTCGCCTGTGTCCAGTTGCTTTTGAATGCAGGAGGGGAAGCGTACTAGTGGCTCACTCAGAGACCTTGGCACTTTCTTCAGGGAAGCAATATTCATATTATGAATAAACTTAAAATCATTCATATGTATAGTTAGAATTGATTTGTAAGGTTTTTGAACTGATGTAACTTGGGCAAAACTGAAGTTCTTATTTTTGTTGTTGCTGAGTGACAATAAAGATAAAGATTAAAGATAAAAGATTTGATATAGAAGGAGTACAAATATGAAATGGGAGGGCATTTTAAAATTGAATTAATAATTTTGAAATACGTGTTATCCCTTGCTGACTTCCAAAGTAGTATATGTGATAATTTATTTCATTGCATACCATTTTGTTGTACCAAACATTCTAATTGTTTGAAAAAAAAATAAATGTAATACAATTATAGTAGATTTTGGATAGGCCCTACAAGCTTAGCTTTTTACCATTTAGTTGGAAAGGTTGAGTAAGATAGTAGATTTTTTGTTTGTTTTTAATATTTGGAATTAGGTGTTCTTTATCATTACATTAAACGTAATATGAAAAATCATCCTTTCTCCTTACAAATAATTTTCAGGTGTCTTTTTCTTTTTAGAGACAAGGTCTCGCTCTGTCGCCTAGGCTGGAGTGCAGTGGTGTGATCATGGCCCACCACATTCTTGTCCTCCTGGGGTCAAGTGTCCACCTCAGCCTCTTGAGTAGGAAGGACAATAGGTGCATGCTACCACATATAGCTAATTTTTTAAAAAATGTTTTTTGTACAGATGAGGGTCTTGCTATGTTGCCCATTCTGATCCTCAACTGCTGGGCTCAAGTGATCCTCCTGCCTCAGCCTCCCAAAGTGCTGGAATTGCAGGCATGACCCACCATGCCTAGCCCAGTTTTCAGGTGTTTTAAAACTAATATGCATTGAGATATTTTTACACATTGCATGTGGGTTTTGGGGCATATGTTTTTATATCTTTGGCAGTCACCTCAGGATTTTCCAAACCAGGCATTAACATTCCCTGTCACACTCCCACACCGACCTGAATGAATGGATACATGGTTGTATCATGTAAATCATGATAAAAAATCTGAAAGATTTTTCTTGTGGTTCTGGAATTCTACAGAATTTACTCTTCCTGGTGAGCAAATTAAACTTTCAAAATTTATGTCTGTTAGAACTGTAATAAAATTACTTCTCTAAATAATTCATTAATCGTGGATCAGAAACTGTCTTTGGCAGGGAAGGAGGTGAGGGCAGAGGCATGGGTGGGGAAGAGAATTAAATACAGTCAGTTCTCATGTCAGCAGGTTTCGTAAACATTGGTTTCACAGCTGCAGATTCAACCATCTGCAGATGGAAAATGGTTAAAAAATAATACAAATTTCAAAATATGGTATACAACTATTTACATAGCATTACATTGTATTAGGTAATCTAGAGATGATTACAGGTAATCTAGAGATGATTTAAAGCATATGGGAGGATGTCTGTAGGCTCTGTGCAAATATTACAGCATTTTATATCAGGGACTTGAGCATCCTCCGGCTTTGGTGTCTGCAGGGGACCTGGGTACTGAGGGACAACTGTATTGCATGGATTTTTTGAATACTTTTGCAAAACCATAGTATTTCTTTGACTTCGACTTTTTTCCTACTGTGAACAGTTTGGAAAAAGTTCTCTTTTTTTTCAGGTTCTTAACACTGGTGATATAATAAGGTTTTTTACTGTGAAACTTCTATAGTGCTAATGTTTTGTTAATCTATAGATGATTGGCTTCTTGAGTATATGAGTGTACTATTGGATAATTAAATATATACTAAAGCTTTCTTATAGCTGTACTGTACTTTACCATAGAGCTTATTATTAGTCTTGAGCTCCAGCCAGGAGAGTTTAATGACCATTGTAGTGCTGTGCAATAGGACCCTCACTTTTATGAAAAGGCAAAACTTGTTTTAGGTTTTGTTATAAATAACTTGATTTGTTTCCTAGGGCTGGTGTAATATAAGTACCAACATGCTTAACACAACACATGTATTGTCACAGTTCTAGAGCCTTAAAAATGTGAAATCAAGGTGCCAGCGGGGCTGTGGCTCCTGTTCTAGCTTCTGGTGGCTGCTGGAAATCCCAGATGCTGTTTGGCTTGTAGATGGATTACTCCAGTCTTTGCCTCCATCTTCACATGAGCTTCTCCTTGTGTTTCTCTGTGTCTCTTCCCCCAACAATGATAATAGTCATTGGGTTAGCACCTGGGCCCATCCTACTCCTGAATGGGCTCGTCTTAACTAAGTATGTCTACAGTGATACTGTTTCCAAATAAGGTCACACTCTGAAGTCCTGGGAATTAGGGGCTTCAACATATTTCATTTGTAGGATACAATTTAACCCATAACAACTTCTGCACTTGTCCAGAGAATGAATTCTAAGGCATTGCCATGGGTGTGTGTGTGTGTGCGTGCGTGTGGGTGTGCGCGTGTGCATGTATGTGTATTTTTTTTTGAGATCAGGTCTCGCTCTGTTGCCAGGCTGGAGTGCAGTGGCATGATCTCGGTTCACTGCAACCTCTGACTCCCAGCTTGAGGGGATTCTCCTGTCTCAGCCTCCTGAATAGCTAGGATTACAGGCGTGCGCCACCATGCCCAGCTAATTTTTGTATTTTTAGTAGAGATGGGGTTTCACTATGTTGGCCGGAATGGTCTCAATCTCCTGACCTCATGATCCACCCACCTTGGCCTCCCAAAGTGCTGGTATTACAGGCATGAGCCACTCCACCTAGCCAGTGTGTATATTTTTTCTTTATTTTGAGATGGAGTCTTGCTTTGTCTCCAGGCTGGAGTGCAATGGCATGATCTCGGCTCACTGCAGCCTCCTTCTCCTGGGTTCAAGCGATTCTCCTGCCTTAGCCTCCCGAGTAGCTGGGACTACAGGTGTGCACCACCATGCCCAGCTAATTCTTTCTGTATTTTTAGTAGAGATGGGGTTTTATCATGTTGGCCAGGGTGGTCTTGATTTCTTGACTTCGTAATCCGCCCACCTCAGCCTCCCAGAGTGCTGGGATTACAGGCATGAGCTACTGTACCCGGCCTTTTATTTTTTAAATCATACTTCTTAGTTTTAAACAGTACTTAACCTTAGTTATTTATCTTCATTTTGAATCTTAACTTCAACTTAGCAAATCCAGGTGGTACAAAATCCAGGTAACTGAAGTTTATATATGTAACATAAGTTCATCTTAAGCCATGATAAGGGTTTTTAAAGCAGATTCCTGGGTGTACACACATATACGGATGGTCCCCAATGTTACAACATTTTGATTTATGCTTTTTTGACTTTATGATAGTACAAAAGGGATATACATTCAGTAGTTACCATACTTTGAGTTTTGATCTTTTCTTAGGACAGTAATCTGTGGTACCATTCTCTCGCAGGGCCAGGCAGTGACCTTGAGCCACAGCTCCCAGGCAGCCACATGGTTACGAGGCACTCTGATACCGGGGGCCTGAGTAGCCAGCATTTTTTGGATATTGTGTTTCTGCACTTCATCATGTCTACAAAGTGCTCATTTTCAACTTTGTGATATTTTCACTTGATGGTGGGTTTACCAGGTGAAGTGCTGTTGTGAGTTGAGCATCTGTATACATGCATTCATCTGTGCCTACACATGGAGAAACTATTAAAACTGCTCTAAAAGCTTTCAATACTTTTGTTTTTATCTGCAGAATGTTTTAATGACAAATGTTTCTCCTCCTAGTGTAGATTTTTTTAATAGTGAAGTTTATTTGGAATTAAGTTTAGTGAATTCATTAATAACCTAGTTGGGTCATGGTCTTTTGGCAAAAATGAGCCATAGTTATAAAGTAGTAACATGTTCCTGTGTGGTTTAGAAGTTGATTTTGAGAGCAGTTCTAAAGCAGATTGTTTGATAATTTATTTTTACTCCATGGATTAAGAGAACTATATTTTTAAAACAAAATAATTCTGTTATGCTTACAGGTATGTGATGTGTAATATAATAATGCCCTTCTTTATAAAACTTGTCTTCCTAAAACTGGTCTTTCTGTCCAAAGCAGGAATATTGGTAAAACCTGTCAAAAAACAATCATGGATACATATTAGTTGCTGAGATTTAAGTTATGTTGGCTATGTGAATTCTTGGGAAAGGAAGACTTTATTAGTATAATGATTGTTTCTCATAATGTTGCTTTACATTTATATTTTTCCGTTTCTTTCACGACAGTTACTCTTTGGCACTTTCTCATGAGTGTTTAGAATCTGGAGAGAATCTGTCATGACCACAGCCTCTGTAATTGTAAATGTGTTTAAATATCACATCAGAGTATTTATTTCCAAATGCATATTCTTTTAAAAAGATATAGATCAATTATTAAAACATTTAAAAATCAGAAATTACAACTGGTGTGAATCTAATTAGGAAATACAAAAGTACATAATACTTTTGTATATTTGATATATATATTTGATACCAGGAAAACATCAAGAAAGTTGTTAGGAAATTTTTTAAAGCGTCTGCCTCTTGGAAAATATGCTGTCTAAAATTATAACTTTGTATTTATTTTTTCAGACATCTGTTTATAATTATTTATTTATATTAATAACATGGAATGTATAGCTCTCTAGAAGGCAACAAAATTTGTATTGCATGTATCTTGCCTACTGTCAACTAGTCAAGGCCTCTACCTGGTATAAAAATGTAAACAAACATATAAGACATGCATAATGCATTCTGTGTATTTTTTTTTTTTTGAGATGGAGTCTTGCACTGTCGCCCAGGCTGGAGTGCAGTGGCACGATCTCAGCTCGCTGCAACCTCTGCCTCCAGGTTAATTGATTCTTCTGCCTCTGGCTCCCAAGTAGCTGGGATTACAGGCACCCGCCACCACACCCAGCTAATTTTTTGTATTTTTAGTAGAGATGGGGTTTCATTATGTTGACTAGGCTGGTCTCAAACTCCTGATTTTGTGATCTGCCCTCCTCAGCCTCCCAAAGTGCTGGGATTACAGGCGTGAGCCACCTTGCCTGGCCTGTACACATATTAAAAGTGAAACCATCCTTCAAGAGCATCTTGTTCGGTAATGTCTAACCCAGACTTTGGTCACCATGCTTCAGTAGTTACTATTCTTTGCCATCCATCCCTACTTTTTTAACTCTTGGATATAATTTGATCTGAAGAATACGAATCTAGTTCGATTCTTGAAGAAACTCATGCCTAGGAAATTAATTTACTTAAGATTTTATGGGCTGGGCATGGTGGCTTATGTCTGTAATCCCAGCACTTTGGGAGGCCAAGGCGGGTGGATTGCTTGCGATCAGGAGTTCGAGACCAGCCTGGCCAACATGGTAAAACTCCATTTCTACTAAACATACAAAAAAGCAGGGCATGGTGGCATGCGCCTATAATCCCAGCTACTTGGGAGGCTGAGGCAGGAGAATCACATGAACCCAGGAGGCAGGGGTTGTCTTGAGCCAAGATCATGCCACTGTACTCCAGCCTGGGCGACAGAGCAAGACTCCATCTAAAAAAAAAAATACTACGACTGGGTTTGGTTTATGCCTGTAATGTAACCCTAGCTACTTAGGAGACTGAGGCAGGAGGATTGCTTGAGTCCGGGAGTTTTAAGACCAGCCTGGGTGACATATTGAGACCCTGTTTCTTTAAAAAAAAAAAAAAATGCAATTAATAATTCTGAACTACATTCCAGCTTCCTTGTTTGAGTTGAGTGCTTTTTCTAGTACTCCACAGATATTTTACACAATATTGCTCTCTAGTACGGAAGGCTTAATTTTGGGAAATTGCCATTTTTAACCCATAAAGCCCAAAAGTCATTATAATTTAGCTTAATAGCATAAATGTTGAGTTAACCTCTGGAATCAGTCTTTGACTTTGATATTGACCTTAATACTTAACTACCTGGAGACTTTGAAAAGTGACATAAATGTCTGTCTCTGTGTTTCCTTATTTATATCCACAGAGATAAAGCTACCTCCAGATTATAGGGTCATTTTGAAGATTAAATGAGATAAGGTGAAGCATTTGAATGTTCTCGATAAATGTTAGCTGCTTTTATTATTACTAGCATTATTTTTTGTTTTTATTATTATTATTAATATATACCTAAGAGCAGAAAGAAATCTGACCAAGAATGGAGTAAAAGTAGGCTGTGAAGGTTACGACTAACTGAAAATGAAAATAAGAAAATAGAAGTGTAATATTTTGTGCTAACATAACTATATCCAAGGGCATGGATAAGGATGATTCAGAATTTTTTACAACATTGGTGTAAAATACATAGAGAACTACACATCCACACATCCACACACACCCACACACCCACGCACCCCACCCCCATAGAGAATTACACACACACACACACACACACACACACACACACCCCACCCCCTGTCCATGGACATCAAAATGAGGTATAGGTTAGGAAGTTACCCTGGAAGTCAGAATTAAGATAATTATTTTCATTAGCAAATGTTTATGTTAGAAACACAGGTGGTTGAAGGCAGCGTCTTTCACCTTGATGTCTGTTGTGTCTAGCACTGTATAGAAAATTGCTATTTTTACTGATGACTACTTTAATGCTTGGTACATTCATGTGAAATAATCTTTCTTTTCTCTTTAATAGTTGTTTTCACGTTGAAAATGTATTAATTTAAGATAATTTATGAAGCAATGATATATGGAAGAGGAAATGGGAAATTGTTTATAAAAGGGAAAGTGTTTATAAATGGGAGAGGTATATTAAAGGTATTTACATTTAGGGAAAGAGGAAAGGAATGGTATTAATATATTTTTAAAAAATTTTCCCCCTTTGAAAGTTTGCCATGTTAGGAATCCTGGGGTTGGAGTGATGACACGTGGCATTGCTCTGTAGTTCATGCTGCTGGGAGCTGCCCCTCACCCTTCCCACCCCTGCACCCCCCCCACAAACACAAGTTTGCTTATGCTCAGGAGACTTCTTTTATTATTTAAAATATCAAGGAGACCTTTTCTCTTTCTCTGTCTTTCTAGAAGGCCAACAATGAGGCCAATCAGAGTGATACAAGTGTCTCCTTGTCAGAACCCAAGAGCAAAAACAGCCTTCACTTACTGTCCCATGAAACAAAAATTGGATCTTTTCTAAGCAACAAAACTTTAGATGGTAAAGACAAAGCCGACCTTTGTCCAGATGAAGATGATACGGAAGGAGATTCTTTCTTTGATGATCCCATTCCTAAGCCAGAGAAAACTTATGGTTTGTGAGTAAACAGTTTTTGAACTATGAGACTAGGGATTTAAAAATAAGATAAATGCTTTCATTTTATAATTAAAAAATAATGAACTATGGATGGTTTATAATTATTGGATCCATAAATCTGCTTATGTGTTGTTAATACTTTTCATATTATAAAACAATCCCAGGTTTTATAAAAGCCTAGACATGATTTATTCTTACCTGTTAGATTGAGTGTCTGCCATATGCCAGGGACTGTTCCAGGATGTGTTGTAGCAATGATGGAAGAGGGAAGATGCCTGCCCTCAGGAAGCTCATGCTCTGGTGATGGAGTCGGATAGGCTGTGAGAGGTACGCTGCGGTGTGTGGGGTGACGAGAGCAGAGCAGTGATGGGAGCCTAAGTGTGTGGTCAGGGCAGGTGCGTGTCAGCTGTCCAAATTGGAGCGGACCTCACTTGGAGGTGCCCTGTGAGCAAAGAGAGGAGTTAAGGGAGTTGCCATGGGTTGATAAGAGCTCTGGGAAGAGGAAATGGTAGACAGCAGGGAGGTGAGTGTGGGTGTAGCAGAGAGAGCAAGACCGGGATGGGATGAGGTGGACTCAGAGATGAGGGGCCGGACGACTTTCTTTTGAGACTGGAAACCCTGGGGATCTTGATCCAGCATACATTACAGAACCTGAGGTTGCTGGGCAAGGTTGGACTTGGGGTTTCCAGGTAGGAGGCTATTAATGACTATTCAGGTGAGAAGTGATAGAAGCAGTGGGAGAAATAGGTGGGTTTTGGAAATATTTTGAGTTTAGATGGGAAAGGATTTGCCAGTAAGTGCTAGAGAAAAAAGTAATAGCCAGAGTGACACCATGGTTTTTAGCCTGCATAACTCGAAGGTTGGAAACACTTTAGATAAAGAAGGGAAAGAGCAAGAGCAGATGCACAGACAGGCGGCATGACAACCTGGCACTCCCTGTCGCTGTGCTGAGTTAGAGAAGATTGCTGGTGGAAATCTGAAGAAGGCTATTGGGTATATGAATTGGGATTGATGGAGAGATCTAGGCTGGAGATGTAAATTAGGAGTCATCAGTTTGTAGATAATGTAGGGTGTGGGAGACTACAGAGGATCACCAAGGAAGCAGTTCCTGTGCACCTTGAGGCCAGAGGACACGGAACCAGGAAAGTCGTGTCTTTGGAGGAGGCAGTAGGGAGGAGTAGCTGTATGAAGCCATTGGATTTAGCCATCTGGAGCTCAGTGATGACCTTGACACAGTTAGTTTTGTTGGAATGAAGGTGCGAGGCAGGTTAAAAAGTTAGAGTGCATTCAAGACAGAGAGGAAAGGATTATAGATGGCAAATAGTTTTCTGATGAGTTGTCTAAGTGTGCAGAGGACCAGGGAGGTGGCTGGAGGGGCAGGATGTAGGGTTGAAAATGTGTTTAAGTGGGAGAAATAACAGCATGTATGCTGACGAGAGCTGTTCAGCTTTAAAGGTGGAAGAATTAATGATGTAAGGGAGTGAGAGAAGAACTCATGGAGGGTTGTGCAGCAATGGAATCCTATGTAGGGGCTTGTGTTTGCTTGAAAAATAGAGTGTGTGGGTCCCTTTGCAGGCAGAGGGTGGATATGATGGTAGCACCTGTGCAGGCTCTCATCTGAGTTCATAGTAGAGTGAGGATGAAGTATGGAGGTTAGAGATTGGAGGAGAGTGGAGAAAGTGTGAAATCATTCTGTAAGAAAGTAAGAGACTGTGGAAACCTGCAGGGTTATTGGGCAGAATTAAAGATCCCCTTGAGGTTAATAGTCATGACTTTAAGGGGAATTCATCAACATAGTAGTTTGTGGCTTCTGTAAACTATATTTAATCGGAGAGGTGGCACTTATTTGCTAGTAAACTCCTTTATTGTCCCTTGGCTGCATGTCTGGGTGATGCAAAAGGGCTTTTGAAAAAAATCACAGTGAAGAGGATTCTAAAGAGGGGTGATCTGATTTCTTACACGGCTGTGTTGATTGTGGTTGATCTGTAGTGTGGTATACTTCTGGTAAACCATAAAGTTTGGTATACTTGGTATATCCTTGGTGTACTGTACGGTTTTGAATCTGTAAAGTGTGTATTCTTGATTTCCAGCCACTGTGCACATAAAATATCTTTAAGTTGCTTTTGTTTTAGTGGCAGAATAAAAGTGTTTAGTGACAGAACATCAGAGCACTGATTAACTGTCACTTGTTTCCTGCTAGGAGGAATGAACCAAGGAAGCAAGCAGGAAGCCTGGCATCGCTGTCGGATGCACCCCCCTTAAAAAGTGGAGTCAGCTCCCTGGCGGGAGCCCCTTCCTTAAAAGACTCTGAGAGTAAGTGCCCAAAGATGTGGGCGTGAGTGGTTACTCAGGATATTTTATCTCTAATTAAGCACTGTATGATTAGTGTTGATTTTTTTTCCAGGAAAATCACTAAAATAACCTATAATTTTATCATTCAGAGATATTTCTTGTTAATATTTTGTTGTATTTTGTTTTTAATGTCATATTTTATATGTTGTTTTATATTCGGTTTCTTCCTATGCCTTCACTATACCATCGGAATACTTTTGGGAAGTTGAGTTTTTACCTGACTTTTAATGTCTATAGAAATATAATTTTAAAATTATCTCTCCTTTTTTGGACATTTACAGTGACTTGAGTTGGATTTACTTTAAATTAATTTAAAAAAATTTGTTCGGTGATACCACAGAATCATAAAATGTTAAATAAAAAATTATTCTGCATATCATTTTTAAGCAGAATGATCTGACATGTCAGCTTAAAGGCAACAGAGGTAAAGAGCATTGGTTAGACATGGAATAGTCTAGCTCCTGTACCAATTACTTTCCCACCTCTTTCCACACACAGTGATAGGAATTTAAAAAACATAGCCCTGAACACATTGGATGAGCAAAGGTCCTTTGTAAACCCTATGATAGTAAATGTTGCATTTATTTAGCATAGTGTTTCAGAGCTTGTGTATCTCTTTTGAGAAGGTTTCCTAACGTAGAGTCACTAAGAATTTGCAGTATGAGTTTTGCATAATTGTCCAGTACTTCCGAATCTTTTTGTAGTACTTGATATACTGTGGGACTTTCTGGGGTACATAAGAGAGCTGGCCTGTTGATTCTCTTTAAACATCTGGTAAACCAGCCCTGTATTTATAGAGTCCTCATCCCTTCCCATTTGCCTCTTTCCCGTGGTTACTGTCACCCTTCAGAAAGGAATACAGGAAGGACATCATGAACATGTCATTTTGACACTGATTAGAGAATGACAATTTAGAGGGCCTTGAGAATGAAGGACTAACCAGTGAGGATGTCAGTTTAGTATATGAAATAGCAGTTGAAGTGAAGAAAAATTTAGAAGTTCAAAGGGAAAATAAAATTGATGAAAATAATTAACTGTAGTCTATAAATTCATACCTAATGGGGCTTCTTATGGAAAGTGATGTCTTATAATAAGGCAAAAACATTTTTTTGGTGGTTTTGTTCCAATAAAATAGTATTGTTTATGGTTTAAAAAGGGTTTTGGCCTGGCATGGTGGCTCATGCTTGTAATCCCAGCACTTTAGGAGGCCGAGGCGGACAGATCACGAGGTCAGGAGTTTGAGACCAGCCTGGCCAACATAGTCTCTACTAAAAATATAAAAATTAGCCAGATGTGGTGACACACGCCTGTAGTCCCAGCTATTCAAGAGGCTGAGGTGGGACAATTGCTTGAACCCGGGAGGCAGAGGTTGTAGTGAGCTGAGACCGCACCATTGCACTCCAGCCGGGGTGACAGAACAAGATTCCATCTCAAAAAAAAAGGAGTTGTAATGCATAATTTAAGCATTCATTAATCATAGTTTATTTTTTTTCTTAGTTTTAGGTTATTATGCTCCTGTCATAAAGAAGCCCCATATTGAACAACAACAAAAATTAATGTGGTTTAGAGACTATTGTATTCTAAAAGTCACTCTAATAATATTTTCTCCTGTTCACAGGTAAAAGGGGGAATATAGTTTTGAAAGATCTGAAATTGATCAGTGATAAAGTTGGATCCCTTGGATTAGGTAACTAGATTTCCAGTTTTTGTGTTGATTGTTTTAAAGTGATTATTTTTAAGGTAAAGTTGTAAAAGAAGTGACTCAGTCTGTCTCCACTGAGCACCTTCCTGCTGCTGTTGATTCAGCAAGTGTTTGGGTGGCTTTCATTATGTTCAGGATTACACCCTATATCAGAGATGATCCCAGCAACAGCCATCATGTCCTCATGAACCTCTGTCTTCATGGAGTTTAAATTCTGGTCAGGAAAATGGACATTGAACAGGCATCTACAGATACTTTGAGTGTAAAAGGGTCAGTATATATGGGTATAGAAATGGCAAGTAGGTTACCTTGGCCCAGTCTTGGCATTCAGGGAAGACCTCTTAGAGGAAGTGACATCTGTGCAGAGGCTTGATGGTTAAGTAGATGTATAAGAGAGAAGGGAAGATATTTCTGTTGAATTTCAGACAGAAAAACTTGTGCAGAGGCAGAGTTATTTGCTAGATGCTGGTAGTACATGGTCCAGGCCTCAGAGAATTCAGTCTAACAGGGAAACAGACTTATTGAAAGAAAAATTGTGAGATGTGTTCCGTTCTGTTCAGTGGGGCTGAAGTTGGTGAGACTGCCATGTAAGTACATTTGTTCTTATGGAGATAAGACTGTCAGTGTGAACATTACCAAGCCCTGTGCCATATGTTGAGAGCACAGTTCTCAAACAGTGCTCTGTTCTGTTGCAAGACTGTAGCAGGGTGACAGGCATACTTTTGGCAAACTCAGGTACTGACCTGAAGGAAATGGTGTAGCCAGGTTCTCAGTGGCCACTTCCTATGCTCTCTGTGGATGTGATGGGATCACTTCCTGGTCTGTAATCACTTAGACATGGAAGCATTGGAACACAGCTACCCAAGCAGGTTGGGGAAAAAAGAAAGCTGTGTTCCCATGTGCTTTAAGAACCCAGGCCTGTCTGAGGGGCAGCACCGAGAATGCCCTTCCCTTTTCAGGAGAAACATTCTGGATAGTGCAAAGAACTTGGGCTTGGAGTTGGATAGAAGTAACATCTCAGATGTGGCACTGATTGATGGGGTAGCATAGGGAGATAAACTGCTATTTCCTCATCTGTTAAGTGGAACTAATAACATTTGCCTGGTTTTAAAGAGCAACTAGGATTTAAATACCTTTTCATATGTAAATTAAACTACAGTGCCTGGCATGGTAGGTGCCTAGTAAATGTTAGTTTCCTTTTTGTTACTTTGTTCCCCCATTTGCAGAAGCATAAGTGTCCCCTGAGCTGCCTGGATTCTTGTTCCACACAGTGTCCTGGAGTCCTGGTAACAGCTGACTTGCTGGTTATGCCACCCTGTGCTCTGTGTGTGTCCTGGTTGCTGGCTGGCCAGCTAGGTGGGCCTGCCCTCTCTCCTTCCCTTGTGCTTTTCCTGTCAGCGGGAGTTCTGGTTGCCATGAGATGTTCTTTTCCACTTGACCTCAATGGCTAACTGCCACCAGAGACTTTACTCCCAACCTCTGCACTGTGACGGCTGCACTGTCCCCTTCATGTTTTGTTTTTTCACTTTTGTGGTGGTTCACTTTGTTGCCAAACCTTTGAGCATTTCACTCTGACTGCTCTCTTACCAAAGTGAGGGTTTTCCCACCAGCTTTTGAGGGGGAGCTGCTGAGAATTCTCATCCTTAGGAGGGAAGGTGATCGCTCTTGCTGCAGAGTTGCTGGGTACAGGCAGGAAGGTGGTGTGCTCCTTCACTTCACTTTTTCTTGGGACTTAGGTATACCTCGGTTTGGAATTTGGTTAGTTACGCAGGTAAGAACTACCAGTTTACTAGCTGAATGTTTGTCATTTAGCTAGGCATTAGGATTTAGTAGAAGTAAAGTTTTGTTTTGTCGAATGTTTAATTAGTATTGCAACAATGTTGTTTTATGTTTGGGTTTTTTACGTTTTAAATATACAGTCCTCTAGGTGTTTTGAGTAATATAAAGACAGATGTTAGTAGACTACCCTAGGATAATAATGATGTTAGTGATAAATGCCTGGCACTGTACCAAGGAATTATTTTATTTAATTCATATCCTATGAGGTAAGTTTTACGATTACCTCCATTTTTACAGATGAAGAACCTAGGTTAAATAACTTGCCCAAGGTCATGCTGCTTTTAGAGTCCTCATACATCACCACAGAGCCCTTACCACTATGTTTTACTGTCTGTATGTTACTTAGACAGGATTCAGATAATCATTTCAATGGGAAAATACATTCTGAGTTCCAAAGAAATCATCTACAAATAAATCTTTAGAGCACAATCTGTTTTAGTTTGGCAGACAAGTATTAATTAAAGGTGCCCAAATGGAGTGTTTATAAATAGGTACTTTGTGGCCAGGCATAGTGGCTCATGCCTGTAATCCCGGCACTTTGGGAGGCGGAGGCAGGCGGATCATGAGGTTAGGAGATCTAGACCATCTTGGCTAACACGGTGAAACCTATTTCTACTGAAAATACAAAAAAAATTAGCTGGGTGTGGTGACACGTGCCTGTAATCCTGGCTACTCAGGAGGCTGAGGTAGGAGAGTCACTTGAACTCAGGAAGATCACGACACTGCACTCCAGCCTGAGCGACAGATCAAGACTCCATCTCACAAATAAAATAAGTAGGTACTTTGCATATTTGAAGCAAGAGTTGATAAGCCTTTTCTGTAAAGGGCCAAGTAGTCTATATTTTGGGCTTTGCAGATGACATGTACTGTCTCTCACATAATCTTTGTTTTTTTAACAATCTTTAAAAATGTAGAAGCCATTCTTAGTTCACAGGCTGAACAAAAGCAGGTCATCAGCCAGAAGCAAGAATGAAAGTAAGGAAAGCATAAGGCTGTTGGGAAGTCCGGGCGGAGCATGACTGGGGTAAAGGCAGATAAGGCAGAGGATATGGGATGGGGAGGAGAGACTGTCAAAAAAGGAAGAAAATAAGAATCCTTGGCCTGAGGGCCAAAATTTGCTGACCCTTAAAGTAATGTCGTACAGATTGAGTATCCCTTGACTCAAATGCTTGGGACCAGTAGTGTTTCAGAGTCTGGATTTTTTTGGATTTTGAAATGTTTGCATTATTCTTACCAGATGAGCACCCCAAATCCAAAAGTCTGAAAATCCGAAATGTCCCAATGAATGGTTTCTTTGAGCATCGTGTTGACACTGGAAAAGTTTTGGATTTCGTTAAAGTTTAGATTTCAAATTTTTGAATTTGGGATGCTCAACCTATATATATTCTGTTAATTGTTTGGACATCGGCTTAAACTGTTGTCATACCATACAATACGTAAGAAGTCAGAATCTAATGTGTTATAGCACATTATTCAGTAAACATCTTGTGTTTTTTATTGGCTACAAATGCTGGAAGGTGGGGAATACAGTTAGCTTCCTCTAAATCCACATTGCAGCCATAGTTATCCTCACTGTCTTAGCTCAGTTTCCATCTCTGCTCTCCTCACTGGCATTCACACATAGTAACACCACGATGGGTCCTTGGAGGCTGATGTTTTAGTAGCTGCCACTGCTGGTTTTGCGTAGCACTTGCAAACCAGCTACCTACGTGGTAGTTTGTTTAATCGGATTTCCACCTCTCCTCAGCCCTGACAGTGCCTGCTTTCTGTCAAGCACGCGCAGCCCTTTAACCTGTGGGACTACAGTGAGACGGGCTCTTTATTCTCGAGAGGAGAGGAACCTGGGAACAACTCCTGACTGCTTATGGTCAGGGATTTCCAATTCATTACGGCCAAGGTTCAGGTATACCAGTAATAAAGATTCATGTTTTCTTCATTTGCTGATATTCTCCCCACCCAGTATCATCCACCCCTCTGTCTTAACTGTAGGACACCTGCCTTGACCCAAGCCCTTAGCTCTGTTATGTCTGGCCTGGACTTTCTCTCCTTTCCTTACTTTCATTCTTGCCTTCTGTAAACACATTTCTGGCGGTGGTGAGATTATCTCTGGGAAAACAGAAGTGAGATAGTGCTTTCCTGGACTTTTTCACTCTTGTCTTCCCCCAACCCACCCCAGACGAGCTTCCCTCTGTATTTAGGCTAAGATCCTTATTGCCACCAATCAAGCCCTAATGGTCTGGCTTCTCTGCCACCTCTGATGGCCACTCCTTTTTTCTCCCTCCACCCATTCTCTCCCCCAAATTTATTGTTTTGTAGTTGTATGGCGTCCTTGCTGGTAGTTTTATTTATTTAGTTTTTTGAGATGTTATTTTTTAAAATTAAAAATTATAAAAATAAAAAAATTAATTTTGGGGGAGTTTTAGAATGTTGCCCAGGCTGGTCTCAAGCTCTTGGGTGCAAGTGATCCTCCTGCCTTGGCCTCCCAAGTAGCTGGATTACAGACATGCCTCACTGCTCTGTGCTGCACTGGTGGGTTTTCAAATCACCACACCCGCCCCGACCTCAGGACTTTCCACATGTTTCCTCTTCTTGGAACACACTGTCCCCAATAATTTGTGCCTCTGCAACCTAGGTTTCCTCTCAGTTGCTACCTTGGAGTTCTTCCCAATTGTACTAGCAGTATTTAGTTTGTTCCACTGTTTCTCTTCACTAGAGCATTTGCTCCTTGACATCAGAGATATTATCTTAGTAATTGCTATACCTCTAGGGGACCTAGTCATCACTCACCTGCTTGATAAATTAATCACAGGATTTGCCTTGTCTAACTGTCTGGACAGAACTTGAATCCCCTCAGCAGTCTGACCGATTTAGGGACAGTGAAGCCTTACTTAAGGGAGAATTCAGAGCCTTTGAACAGCTTTCTGTCATGCCAGGTCTTCTCTTCATGATCCACATCTTCTGCATGTGGTGGTACATAAACCTTGTCTGATTTCATAGGCCATCCATTCACATTTTAAGTCAGCTTTCAAGTGCCTCCAAGTCTGTTTTGAGACTGATAGCCCTTTTTCCTTATCTAGCCCTCAGGAGTCCTGGGAGGGAAGGGCTGCTGATTTGCAAATTTGTCATTTAAATTGATCTGAAGGTGCCCACTGTGTCAGAGGCTCATAGTACACTTTGAGAAACTGATAACACTGCCTCACTAATCACCATCCTGCCTTCATTCAGTTGCCATTTATTAAGATCCTGCTGTGGACCAAGGTCTCTGTTTGGCACATCACGTACCTGAATCCTTGTGTTAACTCGGTTTGGCCATTTGTCAGAGCAGAGGACATGGCCAAGAAAGAGCACCTCATGTTCCCAGGTCACAGAGAGGTTGAGTGGCAGGTCTGAGGCCTGAGCCCAGCTCTGACTGAAGGTGCTGTTACTTGCTGTGTTCCGTGGCCTCTTCGCACTTTGTGAGCATTTTTAACTTTTATAACAAAACAATTCGCATGTTGAAACTCTCAGTAGTTCCTCTAGTACCTAGAGGGGGTTGATTGCTATATGCTATATGCTATATGCTATTAAGTCAAGGGACCTTATTAACGGTGAGTGTGCCCCATGTTAATAGCCTTAGAGTACCTGGAGTACAGGTGAGATGTTAACCACATTTTATAGTCACTTGTAACAGTTTATTATTTCTTAGATATTTCATTTTGTCATTTGCCTTCGTATTATATCTGGTAAAAATGTTATTTCTGATCTTTGGAACTTTTTTAATGATGCAATATAATTAACTTTTTTTAAGGAAATGTGTGTTTAGCTGTAAATAAGTCGGATGTGTGTTAGATATAACATACGTTTTCTTAAACTTGTCAGGGACTGGAGAAGATGATGACTATGTTGATGATTTTAACAGGTAAGAAAAACTGTTGGGCAAATATATAAATGTATACATATTTGTAAACAATTTCCAAACACAGACCAGACAAAATTACATTTGTTGCTTATTTTGGTGTATTTGATTCTGTTCATATTGATTGAAGGTGAAGAAAAGATAAATTAATCCAAAATTAAATATTGGACTTTGGAGCATGTTTTTGATTTTACATTAGAATATATTCAGTCACATTATGTTTGGGAAACTTGGTAAGAATAAGATGAAAAGAAACATTGAATAATTAACCGAGAAGTCATTTAGAAGCAATTCAGTTGTCATGTCGTAAGTCCTTATTTTCTGTTCCTTCCGTACCTTTTTGTGGTGGGAATTGTCTCCATTTGACTTAAGATAATTATGCTCTCAAATTAGTTTTTGGATTCAGATTACATTTCTTGATATGTGGTCTGGCCTAGTGAGATTCCCATTCTTTTTTTTTCTTTGAGAGGGAGTCTCACTCTGTCACCCAGGCTGGAGTGCAGTGGTGCGTTCTTGGCTTACTGCAGCCTCCTCCCGGGTTCAAGTGATTCTCCTGCCTCAGACTCCCATGTAGCTGGGATTATAGGTGGGTGCCACTACGCTTGGCTAATTTTTGTATTTTGAGTAGAGACAGGGTTTCGCCATGTTGGCCAGGCTGGTCTTGAACTCCTGACCTCAAGTGATCCACCCACCTGGGCCTCCCAAAGTACTGGGACTGCAGATGAGAGCCACCGTGCACATTCGATTCCTTTCTTATATATAGAAAGATAATATGTATATGTGTGTTGGCTAGTAATGTAGAGGTAATGTTTGTTGTGGATGTGGTTTGAAATTTTAAATTAGATGCCTGAGAATTTTATTTAATTGACAGGTTATCTTTCCAACTGGAAGTCTGTATTTACTTTTTATAATGTAGTGTACAGTTTTTGAGAGAGCATGATGTAGTAGATGAAATTATAAAAATCTGGATTTGTTTCTTTCTTGTTCTTGTCACTAAAGTCACCACTTTGAACCTTCATCTCCTCATCTTTTACATTGACTTGACTGCTGCTGCTCTTTCCTGATTTTAAGGGTCAAGTGAGATCATATGTATGAAATTAATTATAGTTAATATTATATTTTACTTAAAGGATTAAAGGAAATATCTGAATGTTTAAAGAATGGTAATTAATCTCTTGAAATGTTTATTCTCAGAGTTCTTACTTTTTTTCCCCGCCTCCTGAAATTAGTACCAGCCACCGCTCAGAGAAAAGTGAGATAAGTATTGGTGAAGAGATTGAAGAAGACCTTTCTGTGGAAATAGACGACATCAATACCAGTGAAAAGGTATAGTATTCTGCATTTCCCATACAGTGCCTTTTTTTTTTTAACCAACTTGTTGATTTACTATAAAGCTTCAAAAATTTATACTAATTAGTAGAAAAACATTTACAAATTGTGAAAAGTCATGACAGAAACCTGGCTCAAGTTTATAAAGAATGTCTTTGATGAATGTCTAAGATTGGTTTTGGTTGTCACTTCATTTGGTACCTTAGTCTCACTGCTGAAATGCCTGAGGATTATTCCTGGGGCACTGGGATTGCTGTGGATTAAGAGGGGTCACGGTGGATCAGGCCTAGTGAGAATTGACCACCTGATGTTATAGATAAAAGTCAGTATAGGGGACTGTGATCACAGGATGAAGCTGAGCCTGGAGTGCAGAGAGTATGGTCATCTTGGCCAGTTGTTACATCTGAACATGCAAGCCAGGCTGGGCTGGAAAACCACGGGAGACAAGACAGCAGTCCATAAAGTTCGAGTCTGTAGTTGAGATCCAAACTTGACTTTTTTATGTGAGCAGAGAACAGAAGATACTTAGATGGTTAACTGTAGTATTGCGGAGTTGTCTGTTAGCACCCACATTAAGCTTTCTGCAGCTCAGATGAGTCTACCAGTCAGGTTGGAGGTTGCCATGGCTTGGGGGGGACTTGCTTTCGAGAACGAGGTGGGATTCTCCAAGTATTGTGATTGTCACACAGAAGGCCTTTAGAGAGGTAGTGTTTACAGTGCAACCGCACCATCTAAGTCAGCAACATCCATGTTTGCATTCTTATTCTTTCATATATTTTCTTAGTTAAGCTTTAACCTTTGACCCTCAGCTTCTTTACTTAGAAGATGGAAATACTAGTATCTATGTAATAGGACTGTTTTGAAGGTTAAATGATAATATGTAAAGCACTTCTTTAATTCCTGATGTGTTATAACTTTATAATTATAAATTTGTCTTTTACTTTTCACCCTGCATCATCCTGAAGAGGCCTGAAAAATGTTGCTTTAAAGTTATACCAAAGAAACTATAGAAGGATTCTTTAAATGTGAGGTAGAGGACTCGAATAGATGACTGTTAAGCTAGGATTTGTGAAATGACATGGGTTGAAGGGGAGGTATAGGCGTTGCTCCTGCCTTGGATGGCTCACTGGGTCCTACTCAGTAGGTTTGGGACATCATATGTTCTTAGGAATTTTCACTTGAAAGCTTCAATTTAGATAAATGTGCCATTTATTAGTAGCCTTTTACATAGAATGGATTTTGGTGGTCACAATAAACATTTCTGTTGTAGGCACAGATATAGACTGCTCCCCTCAAATTTATACAGGATCAGGGAGAGAAAAGCCATGTATACAAACATGAAAATCAAGATAGAAAGTGACAAATGCCATAAAAGGCCAGTCATTCATGGGCTATGAAAACTCAGAAGCAGGAACTAATATCTGACCTGGATTTTGAAAGATGACTCTGACTTGGTTCTGCAAGGGCTGAGGAGGAGCATGGTAAGTGCCATGAGAACAGAAGGGTGATCCTGGGACGTGTCAGTGCGGCCCTGATTCCAGAGACTCCACTGGAGGGCATTGTGTGAAGAGACAAACTGTTGGGAGGAGCAGGGTTGTTAGAAGATGGCTTTGAACCAGAAATGACAGAGGATGAACCAGAAGCAGAGGCCCTGGGGAGGGCAGTCTGCACAGGAGCCAGCACGAGCAAAGACATAGGTAAATGTTGGAGGAAGAGGGCCATGTGTTAAGGGACAGAACATCAGTGTGCATCCCAGGTTTCTGTTAATGCACAGCAATCTAATTCAGCAAATGTGAACATTTACAATTCATAAAGCTTTTTGGAATCTTATGAAAAATTTATGTTGATTTATAAGAAGCTTGCTATCACAGGGATCCTTGCTTTCCTTTTCAAGGCTCAAAATGTACCTTTTAGATATTTTTATTTTGTGACATAGAATCTCTTTTTATAGTTTTGAACTAAGATGGCCACTTTAAATTCTAATTTTAAAACTAATGAGGCATGAACATCTTTATTCGTTTTCTTTCTTTTTTTTTTTCTGTTTAGACAGAGTCTTACTCTGTTGCCCAGGCTGGGGTGCAATGGTTGGATCTTGGCTCCCTGCAGCCTCTGCCTCCTGGGTTCAAGCAGTTCTCCTCCCTTAGCCTTTTGAGTAGCTAGGACTACAGACGTGTACCACCACACCTGGCTAATTTTTGTATTTTTAGTACAGGTGGGGTTTTACCACGTTAGCCAGGCTGGTCTCAAACTCCTGGCCTCATGTGATCCCCCCTCCTTGGCCTCTCAAAGTGCTGAGATTACAGGCTTGAGTCACCATGTCCAGCCGAAGGCCTTTATTAAATAGCCATTTATTTCTACTTAGCTTTTGTTCATTCAGTTTTCTTTCTTGGTAAGTACTTTAAATGAAGCTGTTCTTGGACGTTTCTGCTTGTTATGTGTTTTTTTCTTTGCCTTAAAACAAAACTAATGACTCCAATAACTGAATTATCTAGATTAAGATTCTTTTCAATCTATGATTTTTCCTCTGTTCACTCTTGTCTGTAGTTTAGCATTTATAGTAATACAGCCCTCAATTACTTTGTAAACAAAATGGAATACCTTACTGATTTCACTCTTTAATGATGGGAGGAGAAAATACAGTTCCAAGGTGTTAGAGTCTGTTTCACAATCTGTCTTCAAACTTTTCTGACTTTTCAGTTTTTGTTATAAACTGGGTTTGAATTGAATACATAAGAACTGTAATTAGGATTTTCTTATAATTTTCTTTGTGAGATCATTTTACAGCAAGACCACGTCTGGACCAAGAGGAAGGGCAAGGACTTATTTGTTGAAAGGGATTTTGCTTATAACTTAAATTTCTGGTTATCCAAAGAATAACAAAATGTGAGGATATGTCGGGGGCAGATGAACAGACAAATAAGAGCATCTCATAGTGTGTCAGGATGGAACTGTTGCATCTCTACAAGATGTTCCCACTCTTGTGTGATATTATCTAGCCCAGGTATGGGCACACACTTCCTCTCTAAAGAGCCAGTATTTTCGGCTTTGCAGGCCATCATTACTCCACTTTGCCATTGTATGGAGAAGACAGCCATAGATGATGCCTAAGAATGTGGCTGTGGCTGTACCCTGGTCTGTCGCTACAACAATGAGTCTAGGTGGGGCTGGGAAGATTGGGTTCTGTCCTTCCTCAGCTGTCAGTGGGACCTGCCAGCTGTATTTTCTATATTCTGCAGCCTGTATTTTCACCCATGGTTTTTTCCTTACTTAAAAAATAATATTTTATCAGCCTGCATTATGCTTAAATATCTATTAATATTTCCTTTCTCCATCATCATAAGTTGTTTATACAAATGAATATGTATAGTTTGGCTAATAGATTAACTTTCTAGTTTATAAGTAGTTATACAGAAATAAAAATCAGTCATTTCTTACAACACTTCATGAACCCAGGGCTGGGAGTCTGAGACTCCATGGGCTGTCCTCTCTGCCCTTCTGTTTCACTTCAGCGTCCAAAAGGACTCGTGATCTGGCTTCAGGTGGCACAGTGTTAATAAAGTTAATAAACTGTCACACGATGTTGAGTTAGATGTTATAAACTTAATGTTCTGTGCCATCATATGAAAACATAGGAAGGGATAGTTTTCAAATGAGGATATTATATAATGAATTTTAGTGAATTTAACATGGGTAAATTATGGTTTTAGAGTTATCAATTCATAGAGTGATACTGTGAACAGAATTATACATTGGGACTATGCTAAAGTAAAGAGGTTTAATACAATTTTTCATTAGTTTCTAAGACTAAATTGGAATAATGTCTAAGTTGTATTTTATTTTTAATTTTCACTTGAAATACTTGAGAGTGGTCAGTGTAAAACATTGAACTCAAAAGATTTTACTAACTTATTAGATGTAATTTTAGGCAAATCACTTCTCAACACAGGTTTAAATATGAGGTGGTTTATGAAGTATAAGGTAATATTTTGATGACAGCAACAGTTTTTTAATTTTTAATTTTTAATTCTCATTTCCATAGGTTTTGGGGGAACAGGTGGCGTTTCACTTAGAATAATGACCTCCAGTTAGTTTCATCCAGGTTACTGCAAATACCATTATTTTGTTCTTTTTTTTTCTCTTTTGAGATGGAGTCTCGCTCTGTTGCCCAGGCCAGAGTGCAGTGGCGCGATCTAGACTGACTGCAACCTTTGCCTCCTGGGTTCAAGTGATTCTCCCACGTTCAAGCGATTCTCCCTCCTCAGCCTCCCGAGTAGCTGGGATTACAGGCACCTGCCGTCATTGCCGGCTAATTGTATTTTCGTAGAGACAGGGTTTCACCATGATGGCCAGGCTGGTCTTGAACTCCTGACCTCCTGTCTCGGCTTCCCAAAGTACTGGGATTGCAGGCGTGAGCCACTGTGTCTGGCCTATTTTGTTCCTTTTTATGGTTGGGTAGTATTTGATGATATGTATATACCACAATTTTTTTATCCACTTGTTGATTGATGGGCATTTGGGCTGGTTTCATATTTTTGCAATTGCAAATTGTGCTGCTGTAAATATGAATGTGCAAGTATCTTTTTCATATAATGACTTACTTTCCTCTGGGTAGATACCCAGTAGTGGGATTGGTCGATCATACAGGAGATCTACTTCTAATTCTTTAAGGAATCTCCACACTGTTTTTCATAGTGGTTGTAGTAATTTACATACCCACCAAGAGTAAAAGTGTTCCTTTTCACCACATTCTAACCAACATTTATATTATTTTTCTGTTTTTTGATTATGGCCATTCTTGCAGGAGTATTGTGGTTTTGATTTTTAAAATAACTTAAGACTCTACTCACATTCTGACACTAATTCTTTTGTTTCTTTTGAACAACAAAGCTTGATGACCTCACACAAGACCTGACTGTATCCCAGCTGAGTGATGTTGCAGATTATCTGGAAGATGTTGCATAGACATGGAAGGAAGTATTCTAATTAACAAAGGAGAAAGGACTGATCAGTTCCATTTTTTTCTCCAGACAATCATTCTGCTGGAATGTCTGCTCTCTGTTGGTGCCTTGCGTTTCAAAAAGACTGCAGATATTTTTTAAAAGTAACTTCATTTTACTAAACAAAATACTTCCTATTTGAGCCCATGTGTGGAAGATTTAATATTCTTAATTTAACTGTACATTTCTTTATGGAAATTGATTATCTACACTCCGTTTCATTACAGTGGGGGGAACCCATGAAAACACCAGTGTTAAGAGCCTGATGAAAGGTGTCAGTGAAGCCATAGGATCGCACGACCCTGTGTGTGTGTGGCTGCTGGTACCTGTGATCTTTGAAAACCTTGGCTTTAGCCCTCTGGAATCAGAGCTTACCCACCATAGTATATTTTAATATTAGTTGGTTCTACACATAGTTGGCAAAATGACTTGGTAAAGTTAGAATACTGAAGTATATTAGTATAAGTTAAATTTGATGTGTCAACTTTATTTTGTATTTCCTTCCATTTGGAAGGTTTGTTAGACCATTAAGGTTATATTAAAGTACCCTTGTGTGTGCTGTTTAGTTTTGCTTGTTTTAAAAAATGTAGAAGTGGTTATGAGTTTTAATTCATAGAATTGTCAATAACAGATAACATTTGTAATCGCCATTTCTCTGTTGTCCACGTAAGCAGCTTTAGTTGCAAGTTCTCTTCATTATCATTTATTATTTGTAAAGATTCCTTGAAACATATTCAATACCAAAATGCATCTGAAACCATTAAGCAGTGCTTTTATTTCAGATCTGTAAGTTAATTGTATTAAAATCCAAATTGGAATGAAATAGTAGTAATGGCCTAAGACCATGTTCAGTTTGACAAGCTTTATATACTGTACATAATTTCACGGTAGCCCTTAAAAATAGAGCCAATAATAGAATTTCCATAGTCTCATTTATACGATTAAAGCATTACTGTTATTATGTAAGTCACAGATGTTTATAATACCAAAGTATTTTAAAATGTGCAAGTAGAAAAAAGCAATAGAAAGTGATGCATGCATATTTATATATAAGTAAAGCTAGGATTGTGCTGTTTTTGTACTTTATAATTTTAGTTAAATTATGGCTTTATACTAAAAGTTACCTTTATTAGTAAAAGGAGCAAATTAGACATAATTCGTTGATCTTGGTAAGTGAGCAGACTGCATGACCTGTGTAATGCCAGTTTCTCATTTCATATTAGCCTAAATATTGCAGAAATACTTCTTGGGCTCTAAAATGTAGAGGAAATGAAAATATAAGGATTAAGTCTGTGTTACAGAATCAGGCTTTTTAAAATTTAAGTGAAACTGAGCTGTAAACATCAAGAGGAAGTAGGACATAAAGGGCCGGACAGCCTGGAAGACTGCATTTCTGCCCTCTGCCTGTGAGCTGCCGTCTCAGTCGCCTTCAGGTTCTTCATGTCTTAGTAAGTAAACAGCACCATGTGCAGATGTAATCTTGTTACAGTACCCCAGTGTGCCTGTTACAAAATGCATTTCTTTGTAAGTCATCTCTGAAAACAGTCACTTTCTAAAAGCACTGTAGTTCTGTTCTGGCCTCTGCAATCTGGATCACATGTGTGATTTATTTTTAATATTATTTGATAGGAGCTAGGTTTCAGTGAAATGATTTGAAAGCATAACAGGATGTGGCTTTTTAAATTTATGAAACTGTTGAACAGTAGCAACTGAAATATGTCACTTTTGTTACCGAGAGAGTCATACCTTTTGATAATATTTGCGAGGGTAAGAGAAAAATGCCAAATAGGAAACTCTTTTGTTAGCACTACATACATCTTTTTTTTTTTTTTTTTTTTTTTTTGAGACAGAATTTCACTCTGTTGCCCAGGCTGGAGTGCAGTGGTGCGATCTCTGCTCACTGCAACCTCCACCTCCCGGGTTCAAGTGATTGTCCTGTCTCAGCCTCCCGAGGAGCTGGGATCACAGGCGCGTGCCACCACACCTGGCTAACTTTTGTATTTTTAGTAGAGATGGGGTTTCACAATGTTGGTCAGGCTGGTCTTGAAGTCCTGACCTGGTGATCCACTTGACTCAACCTTTCAAAGTGCTGGGATTACAGGTGTGAACCACTGCACCCGGCCAGCACTGCATACATCTTATTGAATAATTTTGAATGACTTAAAGTTCAACTATGAAAAAGCTTTGTTTTCACATGTACTTTTTGATTAGTTATTATCAACTTATAAAAATTGAAGATGTGAAGTGACAGGTTTTGCATGTGATGCATGTTTTCTGTTAAGTAAATATTGAAATATTAACCCATGGAATACATTTTTACGGTACCCTATGTTTTACAGTAGAGTTTTTAAAATGCTAGGTCTTTATTCATAATTACAAATGAATAAAAATCATTTTTCTCTCTGCTGATAGTTGTGCTTTTATACTTCATGATGGATAACAACCAGTGGGCAGTTGTATAGATGCTGCCATTAGTTCCTGCCTCACGCTTGCCCCGCTTTCCCTCCCCTTCTCTCGCCCGTCTCCTGCACATGCGCCAGAGCTGGGCCAGCCCACTGCCGCACAGCCTCTGCACCTGAGCCTGCCAAAGCCCTTTCTGTCTCAAGATGTCATATTTGCCCCTCCTTGTCCTTGAATGTCCTTCCCCTAGAACTGCAGGAAGCTGGTTGGTTTGGTCTCATGTTCAAAGAAGCTTCCAGACCTAAGGGATATGTTCATTCTCCGCCCTGTCCCTGCCCAACCACTTGCATTTACCCATTTTATTTTATTAATCTCAGCATACTCTGAAATGGACTTGCTTTTTTATTTATTTATTTTTTTTAATTTTTATTAACTATGATCTCTGTGAGAACAGGGATTTTTTTTTTTTAAACCACTGTATATCTGGCACTGCTTTTGTCCCCTAGTATGTGCTCAGTATCTGTGGCGCTGTGAACAGGCTTGAGCACTGGCATGGGGCCTGGAGAATGTGGTTTCTGGCTAGACAGCTGGGACAATCTACAAAATTTGGGGGGACAGCTGTCCTTACCCTAAACCTGGAGAGGCCCCTAGATTAAAGTATGCAGGAGGGGTGTCTGGTTCAGGAGAAGGCTGTCCTGTGAATTTGACCCACCCACCAGGCTCAGCTGGAGCAGGGCCTCTGAAGGCGGTGCCCTCTGTGCATCTCTGCTGTGGTGTTGGTTCACGAAGGACACGGGCAGAGGGTGGGACAGGAGAGGCAGCTCTTCCTGGAGAAAAATACACCCAGCCCAAGTTGGAGCCCTCCTGCTTGCCATAGAGTGGGGAGGGATTCGCTATCAGTTCTCTGTCCATGCACACTAATCTTACCCCTACCCTCTGAACAGTCCATGCTCCTAGTCTCCCTGTACATTTTTTTTTTTTTTTTTTATGGTGGAGTTTTGCTCTTGTTGCCCAGGGTAGAGTGCAATGGCGCGATTTCGGCTCACTTCAGCTTCCACCTCCTGGGTTCAAGTGATTGTCCTGCCACAGCCTCCTGCGTTGCTGGGATTACAAGTGCCTGCCATCACACCCAGCTAATTTTTGTATTTTTAGTGGAGATGTGGTTTTGCCATGTTGGCCAGGCTGGTCTTGAACTCCTGACCTCAGGTGATCTACCTGCCTTGGCCTCCCAAAGTGCTGGGATTACAGGTGTGAGCCACCACACCCAGCCTAGTATCCCTGCTCTAGGAAGGGACGCGTCGGAAGGAAATCCAGGGCAGCTGCCTTTGTGAGTTGTCCTAATGCTGTGTTCAGAGTTCTGTATGGTCAATAAGGATATCTGACGTTTAAGGAAGGTGAATAGCATGTCATGAAAGAGAACTGATCTTTGAGAAAATGTGATCAGAGAAGATAATTCAAGGACAAAAACTTGCGAAGGACTGAATATGTCTGCCTGTGCGTTGAAACTTAATCTCACATAGGATGGAATTAGATGGGGCCTCTGGAAGTTGATGAGGTCACTAGTGCACTTATAGGAGGCCCCAAAGAGCTGCTTTGCCCCTTGTCGGTGTGTGAAGACACAGTGAGGAGGCGATGCCTGTGAGGAAACAGGCCCTCCCAGATGCTGAACCTGCTGGTGTCTTGACCTTGGACTTCAGCCATCTGAGCTGTGAGCACCACACTTCCATTCTTTATAAAGGATCCAGTCCAGGGTACTTTAGGAACCTGAATGGATTAAGACAAACCTGATTATGCCACTCAGAGATTTGAGGTAAACTTGTACCTAAAAGAGGCTTTCTGAAAGAGGTTATGATCAAAACTATCTTTAATTAAAATCATTGTTGGCCTCAGATAATTCAATAGCAGGGCTGAATAATGGGATGATTCAAAATCAGTAACCTCAAAGGTAATTTCAAAGAACTCTGTTTAGCAAGAAGACCAAGATGACAAGATCAGCCGAGAGAGTTGGCCAGAGGATCTCTAGGCTGACAAAGTTTCCTCAAGGAAGTCAGATTGGAAAAGTGTCCTCAGGTTCAAGGAAACCTGGGGGTGTGCTGGGTGAATGAGAATGGCAGACAGAAGCAAACAGCAAGGCCTCCGAGATAGGAGGGACAGCATTTTTGAATGTGAAATTTATGCCATGATATATTTTAGAAAAGGAATCTTGCTGCCCTTAGAAAATGAACCCTGAACAAGGTAAGGTCTAACTGGCCCCTCATGTGTCATCAAACTGCGTTGTGGCCCTGCCTATGGCCCTGTGTCCTCTGCTACAGCCCTGCGAGGAGGGGCGAACTCCTAACTCCTTCCCGCCCACTTCTAGCACACACTGTGCTTGGCCACATCTCTGCCTGCTGATGTAACAGCTGCATTGGGCGAAGTTTGCCTTCTGCACACCAGACCTGCTTCCCAAGAACCAGGAAAGAGGAGAGAGCATGGCCGGGGCCTAAGCTCAGTGGGCCGGGTGGATGCAGGAGGTACTGCCATGGAGTACCAGGGAGGAGCCTGGACGGTGGCACGCAGGAGGCCTGTTCTGCAGTTTTAGCTGGAGGTTTGTTTTTGGTAATTTATAGAATCATCAGATTTGATGATGAAACTGTTTTTTCCTTAAGTGTTTAATTTTCAGACACTTTTATGCTTTTCTCTTTTTTTTGAGACTGAGTTACTCTGTCGCCTAGGCTGGAGTACAATGGTTGCTCACTGCAACCTCTGCCTCCTGGGTTCAAGCTATTCTCCTGCCTCAGCCTCCTGAGTAGCTGGGATTACAGTCATGCCTCACCATGCCTGGCTAATTTTTTTGTATTTTTAGTAGACATGGGGGTTTCACCATGTTGTCCAGGATGGTCTTGAACTGCTGACCTCAGGTGACCTGCTCGCCTCAGCCTCCCAAAGTGCTGGAATTACAAGCATGAGCCACCACACCCGGCCCTGTATTTTCTTAAAAACTAATGTTGGCATGTTTCATACGTTGCCAGACTATTGGATATAGATCTTAATCATACTTTGAAATCCTTTGTGGTTTCTAAAGCACTAGTAGCTTTCTGAAAGGAAGATTTTTAATGAATAACTTTCCTTTTCACTTAATGCATTTCGCATTGTTCCCCCATCCTTCTCAATCCACCTGGTGTGTGTCTTTTGATCCTTTTATCTGACTTAAGTTTTGAATTTTGATAGAACAATACTCTCCAGCCACACCGAATTGCACCTTGGGCTCCTGAAGATGCCATGTGCTGCAATAGGTCCCTGCACACATCACTGGGGCCTAGGACACCCCACTTTCCTCTATTCTCTTTACCCTTCCACCCATTGTCCCCGTCTAACCCAACCTGGGGAACTCCTCATCCTTTTCCTTCTATCTCAAGGCCCAGGTTAGAGAAAGTCACTTGTCTCTGTTCCCAGGGTATGCAGGGTCATCACTATCTGTTTCATTCGCTCCCTGCACATTCCTGTCATGGGAGAAATGTTCCCAATATTTTAAAAAAGGTCCAGGGTGATGCATAGAAGGTGCCACATCAGGTGCGGATTGCAGGACGAGGCGTGCCAGTCCCATCATGTTCAGTGTTCAGGTGTCATGGGCAAGGAGCTAGTCCAGGTGTGGATGTGCAGGATGAGGCGTGCTGACCTCTGCTTACTGTCAGCACTGTTCACAACAGGTTTCTTAGCACCTGATTTGGGAAAAGATTTTTTTCAGGCCTGTAATAGAGTTCATTTATTCTTCCCTACATAAAAGGGCAAACAAGTGGTACATCATCCTCTCTTTTGTCCTGTAGTGGGAAGTGGCCAAAGTGGAATAGGGTGGGAGGTGAAGGAGCTGCCCCCGAAAGTTCCAAGAATTCAAGGTTTGCAGAAATGGTTAGCTTTTTGCATCATGTCTGGCCATTCTTGCAGGCAGTTATGGATTTGGAATATGGCCTAATGGTAGAGAGCTTCCCTCTGGATTTGCTCTCCTGATAGAAGAGGAAGCAGTTGCACTAAACATTTAACACTTTCTTCCAGTTGTGCTGGGGAGTCTCCTCCACATTCCTGACTTGCTGGGCATTGGTCTCAGAGGCCTTGACCTCCCCCCGCCACCTACTTCCTTGACTCTGCATTCGCCTTGTGGTCTTTGCCTCGCTCTTACTCCTGCCCCAGCACCAGGCCTTTTCTAGCGGCTCCCAGGAGTTCATCTCTGCTGCAGGCATTGCTTACCCAAGGGGCAGTGCTCCCCACGCAGGTAAGTGGAACTCCACGTTTCCCTCTAGTTTTCTCTTTACATTTTGACATGCACTATTATCTGTAAATATATTAATTACATGTTAATTATACTTACAGAGGTTGGGTATGTATGGAAGATCATATCTGAGTGTGAATGACATTCTCCAGTATTTTTATTTATCATGATTTCTTACAGGGCTCATTTACTTGACCTACCCCAACTTATTTAAAACATATTTCCAAGAAAATATCCATCACACCAAAAAGAAAGAAGGAAGGGAGGGAGAGAGGGAAGGAGAAGGGAAGAAAGGGAAGGAAAAAGAAATTGAGAAAGAGAAGAAGGGAAGGAGGGGGGAAGGAAGGCGGGAGGAAGGAAGGGAAAGAAAGAAGAAAGCCATTTATTCCTGCAAACCTAAACCTCTCTGTAGTAAGTTCTGGCAGAAAGTGTATTCCTGGAGTTAAACTGCAGGCTTGGAAATGGAATTTCTTAGCCTAATTTCTAAATTAGAAGTGCTTATGCAAATTAACACTCCATACATTTCTATAAGCATTTGCTGATTTCTTCTGTCCACTGCACCTCTGCTGTAGAGACTCACGTCCCCAAGGCCAGGCCTTCTAGGGGGGCTCTGTCCAGCCGCCGTTCCCCGTCAGGGTATGAGGCCTGGCCCTCTCAGCCTGGGGCTATTCTGGCTCCAGAGCTCCCTGAGAGCTTGCCTGACAAGTTCCTCCTGCTGTTCTAGCTTCTGGCAGGTGCTGATTTCTGGGGCCCTTTTGATAAACTCCTGGCAGGAAACTCAGTCTCTGAGGGTCAGAGTCCACTTCCTGGGGAGTCCAATCTGTGATCCCTCAGAGTGGAGACCACAGAAGCACTTGGCTCTCCAGCATGTGCTGAACAGGGGGTGTTGCCTGCAGTGTCCATGGGGAAACCTGGCTGGGAGAATGCCTGCAGGATCTGTGTCGGGATGCAAAGGTGTGAGCAAACCTTCTTCAGGGAGGGGATGTTGAATGTGACATTTGAACATTGGGACCTGGAAAACTGATGGGTTGATGGAGTCTGCCCATGAGTGGCAGCCCTCCCAGAATCACAGGGGATAAGCACAGGCTACCCTAGACAGGGAAGGGGCTCCCTACAGGTAGGGAGGTGCTGTGGAGGCAGCAGGCACATGCAGGAGAGCAGCAAAGCAGAGGACTAGAGTATAAATCATGAAACTCCATTACAGAGGTTAGAAGCCTGGATGGGCAACTCGGCTGAGTGATGTTGGGCAAGTTATTTAATATCAATATTCTCAGGTTCCTCATCTGTAAAGGGGATTAAATGTTTCCTTCCCTTACAGGGCTGCCCTGGTATTAAATTAAATAATGCCTGCAGAGAGTTTAGCATTGTTCTTAGCAAATCACCAGTACTCAGTAAATACTATTTTTATTAAGAAGGTAAGATTCACAGGACTTAGTGTCTTAACTAGATGCTGAGGGTGAGAAGAGAGAATACTTCTTGGATGATTGCTCAGTTTCTGATGAATATCTGTTCCCCTTTCAAGATCTAATTCAGAAGCTGCTTCCTCCTCAAAGGCTTCACCCTCTGAGCTACTGTAAGCATAATGTATTTTTATGACCTGGTAGCTTATTTCTCATACCCTATTAGTGGTATTGTGGTAAGAACATGGACACAGAATCAGAAAACATGGATTTCTGGTCTTGACTCCACTACCACTCAGAGGAGCCCTACGGTGTTTGCTGTACAAGTTTATATTGCAAAGGACTGCCACGAAAACCTGCATTGTAATTTCATTCCTAAGAGAATTATGGGATTAGAAAAACAATTCTTAGTACAACACAGACTGTGCTGCCCAGGAATAATGCACAAGCTTTAACTCACACAATGAGCGTCCTTATTTGGCTCTGCTTTTAGATAGCTGCATGATAAAGATGAGTGATCCAACATTAGAAATCATCTAGACATTAAAATGAATTGTAGGCGGGCACAGTGGCTCGCACCTGTAATCCCAGCACTTAGGGAGGCCAAGGCAGGCAGATCGCTTGAGCTCAGGAGTTTGAGACCAGCCTGGGCAACATGGTTAAGATACCATCTCTACAAAAACTATAAAATTAGCCAGGCACTGTGGCTTGCACCTGTAGTCCTAGCTATTGAGGAGACTGAGGCAGGCAGATTGCTTGAGCTCAGGAGTTTGAGACCATTCTGGGCAATACGGTGAAACCCTGTCTCTACAGAAAAAACTACAAAGATTAGCTGGGCATGGTAGCACATGCCTGTGGTCCCAGCCACTCGGGAGGCTGAGGCAGGATTGTTTGAGCTGGGGAGGTCGAGGTTGCAGTGAACTAAGATCACAGCACTGCGCTCCAGCCTGGGTGACAGAGTAAGACTCTATCTCAAAAAAAAAAAAAAAAACTAATTGTAACAAACCATCTTTCAGATTATATCAAACACAGTCATTCATAAATTCCATGTTGACTGGAGATTGTGAGGCGCTCTTCTATGATTTGACAATGTAGTTACTGAAGGGGAAGACACCATGCAAGTACATGGTAAAAATATTCAAGTTATTACGAATTTGACACAAAATATTGATGTAAATAATATAAAACTGTAATATGCCATTATGATGACATTAATGAAAAATTGGTTAGTGAATGTCATTGAAAGAGCATGTATATCACTAAAATGTTCTTAGTCACTGAAAGTGTGAAAAATCCTGTAAACTCATAGGTGAAAAAAGAACTTGAAAAAGGTTTACAGAAATGTGACAATTCTAACACTTTCATGAAATTTTCAAAAAGGAACTGTAAAGATTGATGAAACCCTTAAAAGCTTTCTATAATTAAATGTCATTTTTGATCAATCAGAGTAAAATTATTTTTTAGCTCTGTAGAAAGATATTTTTAAAATCATTCTGTGGAAAGGTGATATCAGAAAGTTTGCTGTTAAACCAGTGTACCACAGATGTATCAAAAAGGCATGTCAGGCAATTACAAATATCTTTGTTTTCTGGATTTTGTGATGTTTGTGGTATTTGTCAGATTTTTAAAATTTATAATTTGTTGGGATTTGTTCCTCATTCACAGGTAGTTTTATATACCTTTGTATTCACTTTCTAAAAGAAGGCAACTCTAAATTTTATTAACTTCAAGTGCTATAAAACAATTACCACGTAAGTAAAAGTATAAGTTTACTAGTGTTAATATAGCTATGGCAAGAGGGATAGTAAGGCTATTATTGTTTGTAAATTCTTGTATAATTGCTCATTTAGGGGAGAAGCCTGTGAGTGAGGGTAGGCCTCCTAAGGATAACATTATTAGTGGAACAACAGGTATTATTCATGTGAGTTTGTTAAATTTTGAAAAATTCGCCTCAAGAAGAAACCTTGTACCCATTGGCAGTAACTCCCAGTGTTCCGCCATCCCTCTCAGCTCCCTGTGTGGCAACCACTTCCTATCTTTATGGAGTTGCCTCTTCCGGACATTTCATGTAAATGGAATTATACACTGTGTGGCCTTTTATGACTGACTTCTTTTACTTAGCCTAACATTTTCAAGATTCATCTATGTTGTAGCGTTTATCAGTACTTAATTTGTTTTGGTTTCCTAATAGTAATCCATTGTAGGCATTGACCACACTTTATCCATTCATTGGTTGATGGACATTTGGATTGTTTCCACTTTTTTTGCTGTTGTGAATAACACTGCTAAGCACATTCATATACAATATTTTGTGTAGATATATAATATATTTTATTATCTCTTGAATACACAAAAGTGGAGCTTCTGGGTAATATAATAACCCCTATGTTTAGTATGTTGAAGAACTGCTGAATTGTTTTCCAAAGCAGCTGCACCATTTTATATCCCTACCAGCAATGTGTGAAGCTTCCAGTTTCGCCACATCTTCACCAATACTCCTTATCATCTCTCTTTTTAAATATAGACATTCTGGCAGGTGGGACAGTGTATCTCCTTGTGGTTTAGATTTGCATTTGCAGCATGTCTTATGTGCACTTAAAAAATATTAATATATATTCTGTTGTTGTTGGGTAAACTGTTCTATAGATGTTGATATGGTTTGTCTGTGTCCCCACTCAAAATCTCATCTTTAATTATAATCCCCATAATCCCCCATGTGTCAAGGGTGGGGCCAGGTGGAGGTAATTGGATCATGGGGCTATTATCATTTAAACTATAAACTATTATCATTTCTCCCAAAGTTGGCTTGGCCCATGCCCAGGAATGACCAAGGGCAGTTTGGAGATTGAAGGCAAGATGGAGTTAGTTAGATCAGATCTCTTCCACTGTTATAATTTTCTCACTGTTAAAATTTTTACAACGGGGCAGTGTCAAAATCTGAAACTATTATTTAATTATTTGTTCCGTTCTGTCATTTTTTGCTTCTTGTATTTTGGAAATCTGTTGTTAAGCACATACATGTTTGTAATTGCTATATCTTCCTGATGGATTGGTATTGTAATCACTGTAAAATACACTATTATCATTGTAAAATATTCCTTTTTATCTCTAGTATTTTTTGTCTGATTTAAAGTCTACTTTGTTTGATATTAGCATAGCTATTCTTGCTCTTATTATGGCAATTTGCATGATAACCTTTTCCTTTTACCCTATTTATGTCTTTGAATCTAAAATTTGTCTCCTGAAGATAGTATAAGGTTGGATAATTTTAGTTCTTTTGATTGTTTAATTCATTCACTTTTCATGTTACTATTGATATGGCTGGATTTGTATCTGCAATTCTAATTTTTGTTTTCTGTATGTCTCATGTCTTTTTGTGGCTTTGTTCCTTCTTTATTGCTTTCTTTTGCATTAAGTGAGTATTTCCTGGTTAACTTAATTTCTTAAATTATTTTTAACAATATTTTTACTTCTTTCCTTAGTGAATGCTTGAGGGCTCACAATCTCCTCAGTTTATCAGAATCTACTTAGGTTTGTACTAACTTATGTCCAGTAAGATATAAACACATTTCTTCCTTATAGCCCTAGGCCCTCTTCACTTGCTTTTGTGCTATTATTGTGATCCTTATTACCTCTGTATATGTTACAAGCTCAAGAATACTATTATTCTTATTTATGTAATTTTATGTTTTTTAAAGAACTTGAGACTGGAAGTGAGGGAGGTAGGGCATGTAGGAAGGAAGGAAGAAGAAGGAAGAGGAAGGAAAAGCGTATGAAAGTAGGGCTGCACCTCCTTTAATGGATGACCTGAGCTTATTTCCAGGGGACGTTTGTGAACTCCCACTGACAACTCTTTGGAAGATGAAATCTCCCTTTCCTGCACTGTATTAGAACACTGTATCTGGGAGGCCTTCCCTTGCCTTTCACCAGGTGACCCTATATCAGAGGCAGAACTTCTCCATTGTGAGGATTTCAAAATGGCTCCAAGTACTCCTAGTTCTCATCACAGACTTTATTGTGATAGTCAAATACTGTTCCGCTTACTGCAGTTTCTCACAATCTGGGTTTTGTTCCGTTGAAATTCACTAAATTTTATGCACAAACCTTTCATGGCTCTCTGTGATCTTTTAAAACATTGTGAGCATGTACAGCATGATGAGTTCTGAGGATGTATGTTCTGAGAGCCTCAGAGCAGGAAGTAGAAGTACATTTGTATATTATGAGTATGCTTTTGGAGTTTGGACCCTGTTTTCTTTTTTCTTTTCTTTTCTTTCTTTCTTTTTTTTTTTTTTTTTTTTTTTTTTTTTTTTTTTTTTTTTTTTTTTTTTTTTTTTTTTTTTTTTTTTTTTTTTTTTTTGAGAGTCTTGCTCTGTCTCCCAGGCTGGAGTGCAGTGGCGCTATCTGCTCATTCCAACCCCTGCCTCTAGGTTCAAGCAATTCTCATGCCTCAGCTTCCCAAGTAGCTGGGATTACAGGTGCATGCCCCCACACCTGGCTAATTTTTGTATTTTTAGTAGAGACAGAGTTTTGCCATGCTTTGCCAGCCTGGTGTTTTTCTACCTTTTAGTACACATATTCCTATAGAGAGATGTACATAACCCATTGACAACCTAGGGAACTCTGGAAATGTAAGCTTTCAAAAATTGAAGCTTGAGTAATTTTCTTTGTTTTGTTGTACTCTGTGTCGATGGAGGAGACATATGCTATGTAATGGATAATAATAAGTGAATGTCTGCTGAGCTTCACTGACCCACACATTACCTTAAAATGAAATGATGATTTCTTAAAATCTAGACATTCCCTAGAAATGAGAAAATCCTGAGTTTTAAGTGCTAAGTCAAAAATAGGTGTTAAAATGAGCCTCTGGAAAAATAATTTGTCAGTTTGCACACATATATGCTTTAGGTGCAATAGCAAATAAACGCAATAAATGAATGAATGAATGCTCATGGGAAATTAGAAGTGGTCTTGTTTAAAGGGAAGCACTGTTGGAATCGTAGGATTCCAGATCCTACCATGCCCCTCCCTGGCAGCCTGGCTGGCTTCTTGGGCTCCACCTTTCAGCAGTGGGGTCAGAACTCCTTCTCAGTGTCTCCACTCTGGGCTCTTGGAGCCCCAGGGCTCTTGGTGCATTGGAGGGCTGTTGACAGGGAGGGAACAGCACCTTTTTCTTAAGATTTACAAAGAGCAATTCTCCTTAAACAGCTGGTTTAGGGAAAGCTACTGGACTAAGTTCTCCCAGCCCCAACTTTCTAGCACTTTAGAAACTGTCCATTTCCATTGAGTGGCTGGCCTCACTTAGGGTTGCAGTGAGCAAGCTGCCTGGATGGTGTGATCACCTGGGAAAGAAAGCAAAGCTTTCTAGAGAAGTCCAGTGGGACTTCTGAGTTACCAGGTGAACGTGTTCTGAGACAACATCAAGTCCTGATGCTCAAGGCAGATGGTTCGGGCCTCTGTTAGAAGATAAGCATGCCTGCTGTCGTCTAGGGAAGCTGTGCTCAAAGTCAATGAAGGTAATGATGACAATTATTTATTTATTTATGTATTTAGAGACAGTCTCTGTCGTCAGGCTGGAGTGCAGTGGCATGATCTTGGCTCACTGTAACCTTCACCTCCTGGGTTCAAGTGATTCTCATCCCTCAGCCTCCCAAGTAGCTGGATTACAGGTGCTTGCCACCACACCCAGCTGATTTTTTTGTACTTTTAGTAGAGACAGCGTTTCACCGTGTTGACCAGGATGGTCTCAATCTCCTGACCTCGCGATCTGCCCGCCTCGGCCTCCCAAAATGCTGGGATTACAGGAGTGAGCCACTACACCCGACCAAATTATTTAATATTTTAAAAGCACCTCCTCTCCCAAAATGCTGAAACTACTTCATGTTTTTCTACTTGTACATAGGTATTTAAATAATATCCTCTACATAAAATAACTACTAGTAGCAACAAGAAAAAATAGGTCATTTATCTAGCTTGCATTTTCAAGTCAAACCACTTGAGTTGTGGGGGTGGTTTATGTGCAGCTATTTCCACCTCTTCGAAAAAGAGAAACAAAAAACATTGCCACGGGCTTAGAAAAATATTTGGCAATGCATCTCCTAAGAAACAGTGGAAAGCCTTTTATTTATATTTATTTCTCTCTCCTTTTTTTTTTTTTTGAAATGGAATCTCACTTTTTCATCCAGGCTGGAGTGCAGTGATGTGATCTCGGCTCACTGCAATCTCCACTTTCCGGGTTCAAGTGATTCTCCTACCTCAGCCTCCTGAGTAGCTGGGACTACCATGCCTCGCTAATTTTTGTATTTTTAGTAGAGACAGGGTTTCACCATGTTGGCAAGGCTGGTCTTGAACACCTGACCTCAGGTGGTCCACCTGTGTTGGCCTCCTAAAAGTGCTGGGATTATAGGTGTGAGCCACTGCTCCCGGCCTCCATTTATTTTTCTACTGAGAAAATAAATTGCGGGCTCAGAAGACTTGGGAAAAAATATAGGTTTTCAGAGGAAAAATAGCGTTCAAATGAGCAGCTTTGCAAGAACAACTATTTGGTTGATTCATCGTGGTGAAGAAAGGATGGAGAGGGAGAGTGGCAGAGACAACAGAATGTGAGAGACAGAATCCAGGGCCAGGAGGAGAAAGTTCAATGAGGAGATGGAGGAGCTGGGGACAGGGGAGGAGGGGCAGGAGAGACACGCTGGACACAGTGTGGTGAGCCCACTGACGTCAGTGTTCCCGAGGGGAAAGAGAGTGAACAGTAGCAGGTTTCTGCGCTCATTGCAGTAACTGGGTTTTCTTGGCTGCTCTTATCAGAAGAGGCTATCAACCGATATTGCTGCCATGACATTCATGTGTCACCACCACACACAATACCTTATCACTTCTATCAGTGATTGACTTTACTGTATTTATTAGTCACAGAAGCCTCCCGGGAAGAAATACTCTCAACTGCAGTGATGTGGGAAAAATAATCTCTTCTTATAAGGTGCTTGCTTCAGGACTGAATAAAATCCAGCAGACCTTCACCAGCCTAGTTCTGAGAATACTGGAATACATATGGAATACAGTTGTTCCTGAGCACCCATGAGGCTTGGTACCAGGACCCCTGAGGATACCAAGTCTCTCATATAAAATGACATCGTATTTCCATGTAACCTATGCAAATCCTCCTGTGTACTTTAAATCTCTATGATGATATCTAACATAAGATAAATGCTATGTAAGTAGTTGTTTATTGTTTTTTAACTGTTTTTTTTTTTTTTATTATTGTGCCATCTTTTATTCTTTTAAAATATCTTGGTCTACAGTTGGTTGAATCCACAGATGCAGAACCCATGGGTTCAAAGACCGACTGTATATGCATAATATATATAGAGCATAATATATACAGAAATGAATGTTTAACAGATTGTTTTTATAGGTGATGTTTACTTCCCAACCTAAGTAATTTTCTAAAAAATGAGTTGAAGATTTTCGGAATTCTCAGAGATTTGTGTATTGAAAAAGGAGAAAAATTTTTTTTTTTTTTGAGACAGAGTCTCACTCTGCCACTTAGGCTGGAGTGCAGTAGCGTGATCTCAGCTTACTGCAACCTCTGCCTCCTGGGTTAAAGCAATTCTCCTGCCTCAACTTCCCGAGTAGCTGGGACTATAGGCGTGTGCTGCCATGCCTAGCTGATTTTCGAATTTGTAGTAGAGATGGGGTTTCACTATGTTGGCCAGGCTAGTCTTGAACTCCTGACCTCAAGTGATGTGTCTGCATTGGCCTCCCAAACTTCTGGGATTACAGGGATGAGCCACTGCACCTGGCCACAAAATCTCAAGTTATATGAAATGTTTAAATCATCTCAATAATACTTAAAGCCTTCCTATCAGATGGAATATAGAGCCAAGCTCTGTATTCTCAAGCTCTAACTGCCAGTATTCCTAATTTTTTTCTACAAAGCATAGTATTGCAGACACTATTTAATATACCATAGGTTCTCATGATGTTTACATATATGTTTTCGTAAGTAATAAATTTTCCCTAATTGTGTGGGCTTGAAGAAGTAGTAGAAATATAGGCCACTATAGTAGTGCACACCAGAATAGGAAGCCTTGCAGAAGGTTATCTTGCCATTTCTCTCCAGGGTAGCTGAATTTTCCACTGTGGTTTGACTTCTGTGGTTTCAGAACTAATGTGTGCTCGGAGAGTGTATACTATTATATAACAACAACCATACTGATGTCCTCGTCTGCTAATGCTTACTCATACTTGGATAAAATAAAACTCTAGTTAATGAGATGACTCAGAGATGAGTACTCTGATTAATTGAATTTTCTTCAATACATATTTAAATACATATTTAAAATGCAAGTAAATTTATTAGTATGCTACATAATTATTCTTTAATGATTTAACTTTAAAAAATATTTTTTAATTAATTTTTTAAATTGCATTTTAGGTTTTGGGGTACATGTGAAGAACATGCAAGATTGTTGCATACGTACACACATGGCAGTGTGATTTGCTGCCTTCCTTCCCATCACCTATATCTGGCATTTCTCCCCATGCTTTCCTCCCCGACTCCCCACCCCCTGCTGTCCCTCCCCTAGTTCCCCCGCTGACAGACCCCAGTGTGTGATGCTCCCCTCCCTGTGTCCATGTGTTCTCATTGTTCAACACCCACCTGTGAGTGAGAACATGCGATGTTTGATTTTCTGTTCTTGTGTCAGTTTGCTGAGAATGATGGTTTCCAGGTTCATCCATGTCCCTACAAAGGACACGAACTCATCGTTTTTGATGGCTGCATAATATTCCATGGTGTATATGTGCCATATTTTCCCTGTCCAGTCTATCATCGATGGGCATTTGGGTTGGTTCCAAGTCTTTGCTATTGTAAACAGTGCTGCAATGAACGTTCGTGTGCATGTGTCCTTATAATAGAATGATTTATAATCCTTCAGATATATACCCAGTGATGGGATTGCTGAGTCAAATGGAATTTCTATTTCTAGGTCCTTGAGGAATCGCCACACTGTCTTCCACAATGGTTGAACTAATTTACACTTCCACCAACAGTGTAAAAGTGTTCCTATTTCTCCACATCCTCTCCAGCATCTGTTGTCTCCCGATTTTTTAATGATCGCCATTCTAACTGGGGTGAGATGGTATCTCAATGTAGTTTTGATTTGCATTTCTCTAATGACCAGTGATGATGAGCATTTTTTCATGTTTGTTGGCCTCATGTATGTCTTCTTTTGTAAAGTGTCTGTTCATATCCTTCGCCCACTTTTGAATGGGTTTATTTGTTTTTTTTCTTGTAAATCTGTTTTAGTTCTTTGTAGATTCTGGATATTAGCCCTTTGTCAGATGGGTAGATTGCAAAAATTTTTTCCCATTCTGTTGGTTGCCGATTCACTCTAATGACTGTTTCTTTTGCTGTGCAGAAGCTGTGGAGTTTGATTAGGTCCCATTTGTCTATTTTGGCTTTTGTTGCCAATGCTTTTGGTGTTTGGGTCATGAAGTCCTTGCCTACGCCTATGTCCTGAATGGTTTTGCCTAGGTTTTCATGGTATTAGGTCTTATGTTTAAGTCTTTAATCCATCTGGAGTTAATTTTAGTGTAAGGTGTCAGGTAGGGGTCCAGTTTCTGTTTTCTGCACGTGGCTAGCCAGTTTTCCCAACACCATTTATTAAACAGGGACTCCTTTCCCTATTGCTTGTTTTTGTCAGGTTTGTCAAAGATCAGATGGTTGT